>WURT03660196.1:0-18247 GCA_009936505.3 Holothuria glaberrima
AAATAAATTTTACTCCAAACTTGCACCAAAAGTAGCACCAGATTGCACCTGAGGACCTCCATATTTTGTGAAATTTTTCAAAGGGGAGGGGGCACCCCTCCCCCAGGACAGCGATTAGTCAATTCCCGTCTGACCCCCTTCGGCGAAATCCTGGATCCGCCACTGTATAGGCTATGGCTAATGTTAGCCTTTGTTTTTGCAACCTTCATTTTAAGGACACCTGTAGCATTGGTATCCCCTGAAGGATTTATCATGTGAATATAGATTGTCGCTTAGGAAAATATCGATATCAGTCACCAAACTGTAAACCATCTGATCAGTAATTAAGAGATAATTTATATAGGGTTAACAAAAGAAATCTTAACACTGTGCAACATTCTACATATCATTTTTGCATAGGCAATCAGTTACTTCAGAATCTATCAAACTTTGAGGAGGTATATCTTGAGAACAGTAAAAGATATTGAATTAATTCCAACGGATCTTTCATTGGGGGATTTTATTCTGTAACTTTCAATTTTTGGTGGCATGTCACCATAACGTTAAAGGGAAAATGCAGTCACCCCAATTAGAGTTAGTATGTCCCGTCACTCTGGTTCATGAATGACCTATTTTGATCATGTGACAATATTTTGTTAGTGAATTGTGAAATTCAAGGATAATTTCTCCTTACTCTGCCTATTGTTTGTAACAGTTATGCTCAAAACGTCTTCAGGGGTGCTTATAACGCAAGAAGAGGAGATTTGCAAGTTTGGTGATTTTTTAAGCAAATTTTGGGGCGACTGCCTGTTGCCTTTATATGACATAACAAAAAATGCCCTCGCCAGTATCTCTGCCTTATAACATTCAAATGTGAATAGCGCCACATGATGAGTCCCAAATGGCAGAAGAACGATGGAAAATGTTATACAAAAGATAAACACATTCACTTTGCAATTTCTTTAAAATTTGACGATTGCAATAAGCAACAATGTTAGTAACACATTTCCAATGTTTTGGTCATGCTAATAATTATCAATGTGCGCGGGGAATCTCTTTTATTATAAACGATAACGTTTTCTGTATCTTCTACTTATACGTAAACGATGGAACGAGAAAGCTAGGTTTATTCTGTATTGGAGCTTTTTATAAACAATATTCTTGTACGATTTGTTTTTAAAGGTAAGTTGATCTACGCGTTGCGTGTAATAAACTTTAAATGTACCTTTCCTGTGAATGTTTCTTCCTGAATTGAAAAGGTTAAACACAAGAAATAATAACATTTTATAGCCTATAGGGCCTTTCAAATGCGTCTTTAAATAAATAAAAAAATAAATATAGAAGACTGATACTTACATGAAATCAACCTAATGAGGTATTGAAGAACACATAAGCCTATTAAATGACTTTGCAAGAACTTCTGAAAACGTTTTACAAATATTGCACAATTGCTCTTAAAAGAAGGTAAAATTTTCGCTTAATCGATCTCTTTAATACCCACACTTACTTCAAACATGTTCCATCTCATTCAAAGATATGTATTTGCCAATTTTCACAACTAAAATAATATTCCAGGAAAAATATCCACCTGAAATTTCTTGACTGTTAAATGAGAGCTGACAATTCCCAATCATTACATTAACTGCAACTTGTGTTAGCTGCCAATAGCTTTCACACTGCAAAATTCTCTACTCCTATTTTATTTATTTTTCTTTTATCGTGAATTTTCTGAGGAAATTTTATGGTGATATACAAAATAAAATACGAACGGTGCATTGACTTTGGTCTCATCTTTTAAACTTAATACGTGGGAGTACTTGACTTTGAAAACGTTGTTTCTTAAATATAAAACTTTCCGTTGAAAGTGTGTTAAATGCCTTTTAATTCATTCTGAATAAATGAAGTCGAGATATATTTGCAATTCTCAGCAACGGGTGTTTGGCCAATTAAATGTTGCTTTCGTTAAATCTTATTTCCTCAAAAGTGTGACATTATCAGAAAAAGGGCTTTCAACGCTAATTATACATTCGGAGTAAAAATTTTGTCCACTAGTTCAACTAAGGCCTGTCCTTATTGAATCTGAATCAGAGATTTATCGCTATGGAAACTATCGCTTTATGCATTGTTTCTTTCTTACCTACGCTCGAATATGACTAATTAATTTGGCGAAATCCCTAAATCTTATTTAATAATTAACTTTATAATACAACTTTTACATTTCTCTATTCTAACAAACTTTATAACGTAAATTTAGTGGAAGTATAACCTAAACAAACACCACCCACTGACATATGTAAAGAAATAAAAGATTGATATCCTTAGTTTACACTAGTAACAATATTGAAATAATTCCAAGACCTTCTCAAGCTTTTGAGATATGTATTGAAAGCTTTCAAATTACATTTATGAGTAGCTTCGTTAAAATTATAGTGCTATATCGCAGTGACATTCTGTTTCCTTAGAATAAGAAGTCAAGTCCACGTGACATTGTGAAAAGCGAGTTCAGAATGCAGAGAATATTTAGATACATTCAACAGTAGATAATATAAACAAAGCGATACTCACCCTGTAAGTTGTCCTTATTTTAATCACAAAATAAAACAGTTTAAGCTTTATGTTTATGCAAAGCTAGTCTCACTTTATTTCTCCCTGGAGCAAGTGATTTTCGTAAACGCTGTTTTTCATTTTCTTCTCGTTTCTCCTTCCCGCAAAGGTCATAAAACGTTAATTAAATATTAGTAGTACAACGAACCTGTGTGCTCAATCGCACAAAGGGTGAGCAACAAACGCCCACATAGCTTGCACCCACATTTTAAGCTTGCTTTGAGATGTAACTTACTTTACTGTCAGCATAAATCATCACTAAGTAAAGGCTTTCCGGAACAAATAGCAAGTGAGATGTGCCAGACGTATTCTTTAGGGATGATTTTGTATCGGAATAATACTCCTACCTAAATACCAAATATTTTGAAAGTAAGGAAGAAAAGGAGAGGAGAGTGTGATGTGAATTGAGAAAGATTGTAGTTTCACGAGAAAACTTTGCAACAGGGAAAATTAAATGAAAACAAATAATGATAGCGGTTAGTTTAATTGGCTCGATTGTTGAGGTATTATTTATAATATAAAACGTTGAAACAAGTGTTTTGATTAATGATAAATACTTTAAATTTAGGTCAGTTAAGATTTCACAGTTTTATTTTAATTGTTTACTCGTATGCAGATTACACCCACCCGCATGCTTGGTCAGCAATATTTTTACTTCTTACGTTATTTCAAATGATGTGTTGCTATAATAAATTCGCTGATAGGCATACTAGAAACATTCACCCTTGCGAATCCAGAGTGCAAAACTAATAACATATGTCAGGGTAAAAATTAAATGATAATGTGTTTTGTAAGATTTGTTTTGGGTACTGAAAGACTGAAGGGACATTCGTTTCCTAAGTCAAAATGTGTATATTCAGTGAAGTTATTTCAGTTGTCGCGTTCAGTATCCCGTCTTTGCGCATATCCAGATTTCACGTGGGGATCGAGCACCTGTGCCTCTTAATGAGGTCTTATATTAACAATAAGGAGAGTAACAAAACGCAACCTCCTATCCCAAAGAAAACGACTGAAAACTGAAAAGGAAAAATCATTTGTTAAAAGGTAGACTCCATGGAGGATCGAACTTAGACTGTCGAATCAATAACAAATGATAGAGAATTTCTCCACTACACCACAACAATACTTCAGGCATCAGAAGTTTTAATTATCATAATCTCACTCATTGCAGCCTATTTTCAATAGTATTGCTTATAAGAGTACCAGAGTCATACATGTGAAAAGATAAGGTTTGTTTTCTATAATTTTCAAAAAAAGTTCAGCCCTTACATTTTGGTGGTCTCAGAGGGACGGCCTGCATATGGTATAATGATAAAGAACGCAGGTGTTGGTTACCATTGGTTGGTATACAGCGGTCAGCAGTGGCTTATGTATGTTTTTTGAGGCGATGAGCTCTGGTTTATTACACAGATCCTTGATGAATGCATATGCAAATGCTGTTACGGATATACCTTGCCTACGATTTGGATAACCTGGTTTTGTACGTATTACGGTACACTGAGCAAAATTCTGTTTATGTGATTGATATCATTTGCTTTTAACAATCGGTTGTTTCCGTAACACCATCAGATGCAATTTCCTGGCATTTGACAATCAAGAATAGTATGCGTAGACTTGTAGTGCAGCTTTGGGATTTTCTCAAAAAGAAAGAAATGGCGAAAGGGGGTTGGAGCCGGAAAGCCACCCTTTGTGTCCGTGCGTGAATTCTACATTTGCCATTTAATAACGTTTATGGACCGTTAATGTTAACCTTACCGTATCATTCTTGTAAAGTTTCGTAGAGAAGGTAAAGACAGATATGGGGGGGGGGGACTAAAATCACTAATCACTTCAAATTGGTTGAATTCGAGAAATAGATAATAATTTAAACAAAAAAGAGACTTGTATTAACGAATCGGAGTTCGTGTTTGCCACTCCAGATCAACACAAACAATTGCAATAATACCAATGATTGCTCGTTCCCTTGCAAACACCAAAAATTAACATTAGGTCTACTCAAAGGTTATTGAGTTTGTAACCCTATCAAAAAAGTTTCCGTATTTAAGAATCAATAAAAGAAAAAGTTATGTAAATGGCAATGTCATATAGAAATATCAGGAAGTATTATGTATGAAGGTTTTCATAGCTAAAATTAATAATAAGAAACACTTGGCTTTTATAATTCATTTCAAAATGAGGTAAACAGCTGTACTATTTCTTCAATTACATCCAACTGGCTCCGTGTTTTAAGACCCGGGAAATCTTCGGGGACAGTGCGTTCTATTGGTAATGATATCCAGGGATTTGTGCTGCCAGGTTTTGGTCAAAGTGAGAGGCGTAATAATAGGTCGATCATTTGTATACCCATGTAAGACTTATTACAATAGCATATATTTAGTAAAAATCGAAGTTTAAACTTGCCTCTTAAAAAATTGAATTGTAAGGAATTGATTGAGGTTTACCTTACGATTTGAAAGTCGTGGACTCTGATAATTTTGGAGCATAAAGACCTATATAAACATGTTTCTGATTGGTATTGGTGTCAATTTAGATAATGCTCAGTGTGTAGTGGGTGCATTTCTTTACATTTTAAATGTTAGCATGACATTTAAAAGTAGGAAAGTTGAAGGCTGTTAGTGTAAGTACCATCAACAGCCACAAAGTACAATAACAAACGCCAACGTAGGCTAAGATGAGGAAAATGCCAAATTATTCGGCAGAATCAATGCTATCGCGAAATGCAGTGAAGCATTCCGGCTGAAACAAAGACGTGTTTTACTTCCTGCCTGGATTATGCAGGCTAGATCAGTAAAAAGGTCGAAATAATCCAAAGGTGTCCCATTCATGCCCCTTGTTGATGTGTATACGTGAAATATATTCCTCATTCGACTTCAAGTTAGTGCAATTATATTTTGGTACGTCATGTCAATAACCATAACGACACCAAAGGTGAAAACAAGAAACAAAGAAGAAGCGAGTCCTCACAAAAGTAGATATCTTGCTTTAAGTGTCAAAACAGTTTGTCGAACAATAATTGTCCTTGTTCAATATGAAAATGGCCAAAAACAATAAAAGAAAAGTAAACGAAATAAAAACAGCAAAAAAAAATGTGTTTCTTTCATTGAAGTAAGAGCACTTAGCACGTTGTCTTTTCATGCTTTTTAATTTTTCTTTTCTGGTGTTATTGCACACTTTCATAATTGTTTATGTTTTGCATTGTGCATTATTTGTTGTAAAGCGCTGTGTTCATTGTTAGGGCGTTATAGAAATGTTTTTTGGTATTGGTATCGGTATCGGTATTGGTGCTAAGGGATAATTTGGGTCTAATACAATGACAAAGTAAACGTCATTTCCTCTTCGGGACGACAAACTCAAGGACACCCCAGGCGGCACAGACTCTATATCTACGTCGTTGATTTATTTGTTAAAATTTGAAAATTGCAGATACCACGAAAGAGGGAATTCTTGATCTGCAATACTTCATCTAATGACCATGACCATACTGAGATTTGTAACCTAAAATTCTTTACAGTATTACGGGGAAGACAAATATCCCAGCACCCCTCTTTAAAGGTAATATGCAATCACCCAAGTTGAATTAGTATATCCCAGTGTCTTAATTAATGAATGGCTCTTTAAATTTATGGGAGAACAATTTTTAACTAATTTTAAATTTTGTGCACAGCAACTTCTTAGTTTCCCTTGAGAATGCCACTTTCATGTTCTGAAACATAAAAGATACTTGCAATAGTGATAGGTCGACATTTTTAAGCTAGTGTTCATCTGTCAAAGTAAGCATGTTCGACTGCTTACTTCCTTTCACGTTGTGTTTCAAGCGAATTGAAGTTGATGCATTGTGATGCATTTTCTTTACCTTCAGACAGAAATTTCCGGCTAGAGTTCAAAACTCTTGAAAATCTTTTACAGCAGGATTGTCACAATTTTTCTAGGATTTTTTGGATCACTCGTTACATAGACAACAAAGAGTTTCACTGCTGCATAAATAAATTAATTTTGGTATTTGGGAGAAGCTAACAGTTACTGTTTTTGCAAGAGTCATGTTTTGTCCAGATCATGAGAGGATGTCCTCATAAATATATTCGGTAGAGGACTGAAAATCAAGACTGGGCACGTAGCTCCTTTGGGGGAACAGAACTTCTTAGGGAGCAACGTTTGGTTTCGCTCTTGGGCTCTTTCTCAGGGAGTCGAGGGGACTTTGGAAAATGTTAGAATCCATATAGATATGCATGTACCATTTCATTCAAAGAGTGTTCAATGTATAACCAATTAACTTCATTGACATGTTAGCTTAAGCAAGTATTAAATAAGTTCAAAAAGTTTAAAAGTTTTCTCTTCTGTATCTATCCAATCTTGTAATAACATTCAGTTGTCTTTAAAGATAGGGAGTTGTGGTTGATAATGTATTTCGTTCTATCGATTAGCAGAACGGACTAAAACAGCAACATATCAAGCTATAAATAAAAAAGTCGAAGGTCATTCAACCTCATTAAATAGATAAAAGATGTTTGTACTGGGGAGTGGTACTATAATGGGTGAATTTAAGCTCATTGGCAAACATGTCAAAACCTACTTCTGAGCTCGGGAATCGGAAGAATTCGAAATACGACACGATTAAGATACCGTTATAAATGCCGTTTGTAGAACTATGGGATAAGTTTCTTGACTGTGGGATTAATTGAATGTAACACACCCAGTAAGTAGCAGATTATCGGCATGTTACTTTGAGGGAATAAGTATATACAAAAGGCAGATTCGACGTCAGTCAGTCAGTATTGCGACATACGTGAAGTGGTTTTGAAAGGCACAGATACTATTGCAAAATGCTTTTCGTAACCCAACTGCCCAATGGGTTAACATTGGTAAAATTGTGAAATGAGGAAGTCTGCCATGAGGATACTTTTCAAATCACTCTAAAAAACAAAAATTGAAGGGTTTTGGGATAGAAACGCAAGACTTTTTAATGAAAATAAATCCCCTCCCGTCACCATTTTGCTCAACTTTAAATTTCTATTGTATGTATACGTTGTGTGCATCTGATCTTCTTTTATATGGCAAAAAGAGTGGATTTATATTTACATACTTAATGTAAATTTCTTTACGTATCACTGATTTTAAGTGTCACAACGGAAAGTGCAAATTCGTTTTGATTCAGACCGCTGTATTTAATTCCCTTTTAATATGTTAATGTCGAAGTAAATAATGAAAACCAGCTGTGAGAAAAATAAAATTCATGATTCACTGTAACATAATTATTCAATATCAGCCCCCGGCAGATTCAAATTGCGAAGACGTCCTACAAATAAGTTCGAGATTTAACTCAAATCATCTCCTAGGCAACCAAACAATGAGTAAAATCAAAATTGAAAAGAAAATATTTAAAATTAGTTTCATAATTTGCATCGATTACGAAACCACACTTACTGTGAAGATCAGAAAAACGTTATCATTAAGAGTGCCTACTTTGAACATACAGGAACCAATGTCCTCGCATTGTACTTTATAAGGCTAACAGACGCAGGATGAATGTAAGAAATAGTGTCAGTGACGAACTTACAAAGTCCTTTGTATATCATTTTCAAAGTGAAACTTTAGGAATGGCAATTGCCGTCTACCATACTGCATTGCATTCAGACAGAAATTGTACAAAGTCTTTTGGGAGCAACAAATGGTAAGGGAAAAACCTATATAGATTGTGGGGAAATTTAATTGTTGTAGTTTCAGTTTTCAACCGATGTCAACACGGCAAACTATTGAATTGAATTATTGTAATCTTCAGACCTACCTTACAAGAGCAGGACAGAAAATCTTTGCTCCAAGAATATCTTTGAAAACAAATATTTCTAGAGAGGTGATACATCTTAACATATTTCGCCCTACAATATAGTTCGTCCGCCTTGGAAGCTATCTCTCCCTCTAAAATGCCTTGTGTCTGACAACCTTTCAAAGCTTATTTACATTTTTTTAAACACTGAAACAAAAAAAAAAAGAAAAAAAAAGAAAACTCAAAATAAATTACAAGGACGCCTAAAAGCCAAAATTTACATGCAGGGGTAATGTTTCTTCTCTTAATGATGTGCAACGCATTGTTTTCTTTTCTTTTCAAAGCACTGTTTTGATATAGAGATAGAAACACGAGCATCTCATGGACAATTGAAATTGTAAAAAATCTCAACTTGTCTCTCATCCAGCCACACACAAAAGCATGAGGATATGGAAGAGACGATTGTAAAGTTTAAGCACAACAAAGCAGTAGTGGTGGTTACTGTGAGATTTCACTGTTACGAATGCTTGCTTCAAGTTCACCTTCTGTTACAATGAATAGGCTAAATGTGGGTTATTTCCTTTGCTAATGTCTCGAGAATCACAAACAGGAACTGAAATGCAATTTTTTTTCAGAATGCCAAGGATAAATACCCAGCTAAGATATTAAAATAAAATGCCAGTGTGAGGCAAAACCCTGCTTTTAAATATTATACAGCTTATGTGAACATGCTATTAATGTAGGATGTAAAAGCGAATAGAAGACATTCTTCAGAGTTACTTTGAAATGCACTCAAATTAGTACTTTTTCCAAAGTCCCCTAGACTCACTGAGGGAAAGCCAAGGGGCGAAACCAAAACGTATACTCCATAAGGAGTTCTACACCCTGAAGGAGCTACGTTCCCAAGAAACAACTTTAACTGAAGATGAAAAATCTCCCAACCTTCAGACCTCTACCTCGTGGGTCTGTCATGCGAAGTCTCGTTCTAGACTGGTTGGAAAGAACACACACTACACGCGATCTAAGCCAAAAGGCTGAAGGGCTGTCATGCGTAGTCTCTACGATTACACGCTAGGGTGAGAACTGAAATTACTTTTTCAAAAGTCCCCTCGACTCTCTGGCGAAGACCCGAAGGGCGACAACCAAAGGTATACTCCCGAGAACTTAAATATGTATATTCCAGTTTAAGGTTTTAAACTTCTGCTACTAATAGAAAACTAATCATTTCCAAGTAAATCATTATAAGCAGGAAATTGGTTGCAGCAGACCTCTTATGTATTTTCAATCTAAACATACCACCACCGACTTTAAAGCTTGACTGTGGGATTAGAAATATTGTAGTCTGTTCCGTTTATATTCCAAGAAATACGATAACCACATTTTTGTTCAATGTTTGGACAATTCGTGGCAACATTGTCAATACGAAACACCTTCAACCCCGAAGTGGTATTATTAGTGCACAGATGAAAGGAGTGGATTACGTAACAATGTTTGTTCGGGACATATATTCTGAGTGTGTTTCAATGGCACTATGGTATCAAATAAAATGTACAGCAGATTACTCATGTTTGGAATACTTTTGATTCCGGACCGTAAAATGAGTAACTTCCGCTCGTTACAAACCTTCAAAATGTCACAAAATTGGTATTCGATTCCTTTCTTCAGTTAATACCAATAAATTATATAACTCCCTTGGGGACGTGTTATACTTTCTTGAGGCTCGACAATAAACTTCTCAGGGAAAGAGCTTTAGTCGATATTTCCCAGGCTTTGCTTTTACTCCGTTCGATAGCTATTTTGTCAGATATTGACCTAAATTTTATTTTCTTTACTTATCATATGTGTTGTTCTGCGCATGCCAATCGACACATATGAATTATCATAGGTCAAAATGCTTTGGAAACTGGTTACACATAAGTTATGCCTAACCATGCAAAACTTCAGTTTGCGGAATTGCTCCTTGTTGTGTTTCCAAATGAATGTAATGTTGGCATAATGTGTTCTGTTTATGGAATATAGATTGCTTCTATTATTAGACATTAAGAGATAAGCAACAGAACCATATTCATGCATGGGGTATAGAGGCAAGTAAGTTATAATTCAAATTTGTCCGTCCTGCAGTCTTTCGGTCATTTTACGAACTTTGAATATATGTAGCAAACCATCTATTACTGCGGGATACCTAATTCAGAGAAATAGTGGGACAGTCCTATCAACTTTAGCGTGGAGCCTGGGAGGCCCACTGTCGCTTCTGTGTCGGGTTCCAAGGGCGAATCTCTAGATTTCCTCGGCATAAGATATTTATGGATGGTAGCCTAAAGCTGTTTTAATAAAAAGTGCTGAAACAGCAACCCTTCTGGCAGCGTTACCAGACCTTTCCGGAGTTTGCAGGATCTAAAGACGTGTTACAGGTGTAATAGTTTACTAGAGTGGATAGTACCCCTGGTGACTTACCGAGGGATTAAATTGTTCCTTTTCCCCAATTATCTATACTTATTGTAAATTATGCCCTAAATGTTCTTTATACTTACAAATTTTCAAGGCACTATGTCCCCCCCCCCAAAAAAAATAAAGACTCTGATAATAAGTTTAATATGTTTCCTGAGTTTATTCTTTCAACAGAAATTGAAAAATAGCTAACCCAGTTTTTAAACTTGAATGTATAGACAAATACAATAAGAGCTACAATTTAAAGATTCGAAAATTCCGTGAAGAAAGCAAAAGATTCCTTACTAGTTCTTTGTGAGGCTATGCCCCTCCCCTAATTTTTTTTTATTTATACCTCACATTTTGTCACAGCTATGATATCAGTGAGAGGTTCTCAAATGTTGAGGGATGTGGACCACAACTTTTGCTCATTACTCTGTTGAACCTTAAGTATCTATACAACTTTATTAGATTGTTTCCTTTATTTAATTTTGCCTCATGGAATCTTTCGAGAGTCAGTTAGTACACGTCACAGCCCCGCCACTTGAGTACTTAGGGTTGACCCTATCCATACAACTGCTTTTTTAAATATATTGTTTACCTCCAATCTGAGAATGTTGCTACTAAACCCCTCCCGGTTACCGGTGAGTGGAAGGGGTAGCCACTTGGGAGACAACTTCACCGCTGCTTATGCGAATAACTTCTACCAAACATCCCTAACATAAGAACTGAAAAAAACATCCGTCCAATTATTGTTAACGTGTGAAATGTGGGGAGGAGGATATTGACTTGTGTAATATTTAATCTAGCTTTAGGAGTCTAGTGTCCACCTTCACCTGGATCACAAGAAGAATGACCTGAATTCCAAACGAAATATTTTAAAAAACAATTTTAGATTATTTGTCATAAAATCTGCTCAGACATTAAGTGCAACTGTCAAAAGTATTTTTAATGATTATTTCTCTTTTATTTTTATACATTATGATCGTTCTATTGGCGGCCATTTTGTTGTTTCCGTCGTCTTGGTTGGTACCAGGTCCTGCATTTTATATCAAAAACCACGCTTTGAATTTATGTACAACCTGCTGTAAAGATATATGGGGTTTTCAATCGAAATGTAATTTTAATGATTCTTACTTTCTATTTTTATGCTACATTTTATCATTAGAGGCCATTTTGCTTTTTCCGCCATTGGTCTTGGTTGACCTGAATTCCAACAAAAATGTTCTAAAACATAATGTTTAATTATTTGGCATGAACAATGGCCATATTTTAAGGGTCAGTGTGTTCAACATATTTTTCACATATATTTTTCTCACTATTTCAATATATATCATAATAATTACATGGGCAGCCATTTTGTAATTTCCTCCATATTGGTTTTTAAACACGCTACCAACATGAAAATGTTATGTATGTGTATCGCAATAACTGAAAATATATATTTATGTAAGTGTGTGTATATATCACAGTTTTTTTTTTTTGGAACTTGTATCACTTTTTTGCATTTTGGACGCAATTTTGAAAAAAAAATCAAAGTTCCTCACCCTGCACGGGCGGCACTTGTTTTTGGTCAATCTAAACACCATTACCTACTCAAATCCGTTGAAAATGGATTCTTTACCATTTTTTCGCAGATTGGTAAAAAAAAATCATCTAATTTTGGGTTACTAAAGCGCCTGTTAAAACAATGCGTCTTAAGGAATTGTACTTTTCAGAAGTAGGAGTAAGAATGTTCATTTTTTTTAGAATAAAAGAATTCGATATTAAACTTAACCCCACGCAAAGCTCAGGGAACGTCAAACTTCTTGCGTTCTATATTTTTAATGCCGCTTTTAGTGGCAAAACGGTTATATTGGGCAGTGAATGTACTTCTCTTCCCATCATTGTTGATCTTCTTCATCAACTTAAACAGCATGCACTCCTGATATCTTTTTTTTTAAATGCATTTTAAAGATTTCGGCCAAAGTAGTTGAATCCATCCACATAAACAAAAAATCTACCTCAAACCACCACGGAGTTAGAGGTGGTATTTTGCCGAGGCATTTGGTGTGGAAGACGCGTCAGACCCGTCAGTATTACTATTTTAATTAATTAGTTCAACTAACCAAATGAAATCAGTGTACGTTCATTATTGTCCCACTCCTAACAACACTCTCTGTTCGAATTCAGCTAATGGCAACTATACATTTCCGTTTACAGATTAGCGGAGATAATAAATGTAATTTAAGTCGTTTAAATATCCTTACTTAAAACTCAAGATGAATTAAAATGACTTACCGGCTTTTGATCACGCTTGTTCATCAGAATTACCTAGGTGTGTATCATTCCATCACATTCCGATAACTTTTATGCAAATGAGGACCTTGGTTGATGTGAAACCATTTGCAAAGCTGCAAAAGTCGGTTTGAATTCTCACGTCAGCATATTGAATTAGAGGAAGTTGATATTAATCTTTCATATATTCAGCCACGGAATTGTTATTTGGAACAACTCCCTGATTCAGCTAAAGATGCATTGCGGCCTTCAAAGGCTCTCCCGACAACATCGCTCTCACTCTAGCGTGACGCATCACATGCTTGACATACTCAGAAAACTAGACGAGTGAACTTTTTGTCTTTTTTACAAAATGAGAAACAGTATGGCATCCTCTCAGTGAAGGATATAACACACTCTGTAATGATGTGAACAATTTTTCTTGACACGAAATATTTACTTCTTAGCACGCTGAGGTTGAGTATAATTGGAAGTTAAGTTTATTGGAAGTTAAAAGAAACTTATCACACTTTAGCAATACGAAAAGAAAAGAATCATTCTTTGTGAAAATGCAACATACCCGTACATCAGTCACGAGCATTACTTTCCCACCTATGGTAAATTTTGTAAAAATAGTCAAACATTCAAGCATTTCGTGATAGAACCTTTAGATACACTGGCGTACGCAGGGGGGGACCATTGGGCCATGGCCCCCTTCCCGGATGCCAATTTTTTTTTTTAGATCCTAAAAATACCTAATTTTTAAACACAAATTTCACTTCAAAAGGTAGCACATGTGGCACCAGATTGCATCTAAGGACACCTAATTTTTAAAAAATTTTCAAAGGGGAGGGGTTGTCTCACCATGGCCCCCTCACTGATGCCAATTTTTTTTAATTCCTAAAAATACGCAATTTTGGAAACAGATTTTACTTCAGAAGGTAGCATGTGTGGCACCGGATTGCACCTAAGGACACCTAATAAAATTTTCAAAGGGTAGGGGGTTTCCCCCTCCCTTAGACCCCTCCCCCAGGCCGGCGATCACTGATGCTGTTTTTCTTTCAGTTCCTACAAAAACGCAAAGTTTGTACACACAAATCTTACTTCAAAAAGGTAGCATATGTGGCACCAGATTGCATGTAAGGACACAAAAATTTTCAAAAATTTTCAAGAGAAGGGGTATCCCACCGTGGACCTCCTCACTGTCCTCACTGAGGTCAATTTTATTTCAGTTCCTAAAATACGTCAATTTTCTAAGACAAATTTTACTTCAAAAGGTGGCATATGTGGCACCAGATTGCATCTAAGGATACCTAATTTTTCAAAAAATTTTCAACACACCCCCTCCCCTTAGACCCCTCCCCCAGGCCGGCGATCACACAACATACTGCATGGCCCCCCTTGAGAGAAATCCTGCGTACGCCACTGTATATGTAATTTACTGTTGACATGGCAGTGGAATGATTTGTCCTTTCTGCTCAGTGGATTTAATCAAGGAGTTTCTACAAAGATTGAAGCTTATCCAAGCTTTAAAAATTACGGGCTGACTCCAAGCACTGGCCTACCGGTGGTGGTAGAGGGGGAACAGGCTCTTCAGCAGCTCCCCCCCCCCAAGTTTTCTAAAAAATAGTGCTACCACGACGTAAGGCCGAGTAATTTTTCTACTGTTTAATTTCCAAACCCTGTCAAATATCAGCTAAGCCCCCAAATGCTTCGACCTATCGACTGACTTAGAATATTACCTTCAAATTAATGGCGACAAATTTACTTCCTCTTGTATGTCCGCGTTTCCCCGGTATGACGGTCTTCTGAAACTTGCAAAAAAGTTTCACATCTGTCATAGGTCAAAGTTTATTACCTTTTTATAAATACTAGAAAAATTTTGATTCTTTATCACATTTTTACGTAAACGTCATACCACTGGGGAGACTTGCCTGAGGTTTTCGGTGGAGAATACTCCTCACTGGACACGAGTTTATTCTAATACTTGGGTAAATAATGCACTGACTTCCTTAATTATTCACCTACTCAACTAAGAGTAAAAACCGATCATTTGGCTTGAAACGTAGCGAAAAGGACAGAAAAAAAAAAAAAAAAAAAAAAAAAAAAAAAAAAAAAAACGTTTACTGCAACGTGTTATCACGGAAGGTAAATCCCCATGTTGATCATGTAAGGTACTTGCTTCATTTTGGTTTCTTTTTCTTCAAATGATGTTGGGACGATATTAAGGGGTGTAATCATATCTGCAAACTGTGGTATAAATCAGAAAAGCAAGCCATGTTGATGCAAACTTTTGATGTTCTCAAACACTTACATTTATTCACTTAAACTGGTTTCCTGTACATCATGTAAACATACTAGTTCAAGTTATTTCTTTGATGAGAAAGCAAAATAAAACACAGTCTCTGAAAGGACTTGCATTAAGTTAAGGAAACAGAGCAATATATCTGTCCAGTTTAGTTCCATAATACCAGTTCAATACCAGTTTACACGATGTGTGTTTTAAGATCATTCAGATTTTTTGCAGTGTCATCGTAGTTAACCACAAAGTGCACCCAGAGAAAATGCCACGGAGATAAAAATGTGATCCTCGCAGTGTGATAAGATTAAGGGGCACATTATTAGGAAAGGCGGTGGGTAAGGTGGAGTAAAAACAAATTTAAGTACCGCTTCCGTAAATAGGGGGCGTATCTCTTACGTCATGGTCCTCGTGACGCCCGATATTTGAAGTGCAACATCATAAACCAATCGACAATTTCTTTAATCCGACGACAATTTCGTAAAATTTGACAGGGAAGCGCGGATATTGGCACTCAATGTGTGCTCATTCAGTGAGAAAACATTATCAAAGGACAGGTACTTTTGGCCTTTAGGGCTGTTCCTGGACCAGACTGGTAAAAAATTATGATTTATTTTCCTTTCGTTAATGTTCTTTACAGGTAAATAAATTCCAAGAAAAGGTTTGGACACGGGAACTCTTCATTGGGCAGTATTAGATCGTGTTAGTTCCTAGAGACAAAAGAAAACGTTTAACGAAGATTTTTAAACAGCGGGAAACGCCTACGCCTGACCGATATTTGCCTACAGCTAACACGGTGGATGAAGTGTGACGTCATAACAATTTTACAGGTTCTCTTCGATACAGATAAGGAATTGAACCCAGTGAGTGGAGCGATTGCATCGGCTGAGGACAAACGCATACACGACAGGGAATCATGCACACGTGAAGTTGATACTAAATGAGGTGGACTATAAGAAACACCTTTAAAGCTTGCTCGTTTTAGTGAATATCGAATTTAAAAGAAAATATATATGAAGGTTCATGAAAGAAGGTAACAAGACTTTCGTCAAGAAGAATCGAGTTAAAAGGGAAGAACCAGTTAAAGAAGAGTAAGCAAGTAAGTGTCTTCTTTTATAAATTTTGACCATTTGACACCCACAGTTGTTGCTCTTAATTGCTTTTCAAAATGAAAACGTTGATTACAGTAGCATCTGTCATTAATCAAGACAAATCCAATCAAACAACGACATTTGGTGGTAAATGAAAGCTGAATTTGGTAACTTTCTTTGCAGAGCAATTAATTTTAGCCACCTCATAATGGTAAGAAGTAGAGTATCGCTAATTTCATATTAGTGGTAAGGAGCTTAGATGACACTTTACTGGACAATGTCTTTCAAAATACATACCTTTTCCAGAATCTATATGTGTATTGTAATGTATGTATTTACCCCTTTTCATTCTAGATAAGAATGGAAGTTTTAAAATATAATTCCCATCTTAGCAAAAACGGCATCATTTTCCTTTCAGAGTACAGTTTAATTAATATATGTAAAGAGGATTTCCATGTCCTTTCAAGGCCAAACTTCTGTCTCTGTAATTCTAGAACTTGCGAAATATGTTCAAACAAGTGATATTGAGAGCATCATTACATGGTCTCTCTTGCATAGGATCTTTAATCTCATAACCAAACAGATTGTTCTTGGAAGTATATAGTCTGAAGCATTCCTCCGTGGTTAAGTATGAATGATTAACGCCTTTTGTAGTATGAACTAATTTACTTCTTTAATCACAAGATAGAGGACGTGTTAAGCCTTTCAGGGAAAAGGGGATTTACATGTTGGTTTGTTAATGGAAACTTCTTTGGAAAAAACTGAAACTAGCACCGCATGATTCTTTCTGGAAAAGAGAAAGGCGAAAGTAGTTTAAATTAGATTATTGTGTTTTGAGGTTACATCTGAGCAATAAAGGGTACGTAATGGGGGCTTTTGATGCGCTTTGCCTCCAACTGGAACAATAAAGTTATCTATTTACTTTCATTATCAAAAGCTCTTTGTTTTCGTTCCTTCTCAGGGAGGAATGGGAGTAACACCACAAGTTTGTTCAACTTTTTATTAAAAAAATTTAGCAAAACCCAACAAATGCAAGTAAACAAGTTGCATAAAAATTTGATCAGAGTTATATTATTTTAGACATAGGTTTAGGGAGATGACTTTATATTCCTTAAAGAGGATTGTGATTAAAGAAAATGTAAAGCGTTCTTTTTTAAACTTTCACAACCTTAGACGACGTAAATTGAAGCATCAATAATTATTCAATGATGACGTAACTATTTTTACATCCGTAACTACTGCGGTGAACTTCCGGAAAAAGTGGTCTTCATTTTTTCTAAATACGTTGAAGAGAAGATCGGTCTTCCCCCTTCCCCATCTCCTAAAAGCTTTGCCTACAGTAAGGTGTTAAGTTAAATTAATTAATTAATTAATTAATTAATATGGGGAGTGGAGAACACATGATGAGTCTTTAATTGAAAAAGTACAGGAGCTAAACTATTGGCCCTCAACCAGACAAAGATTTTGTTTTGATACGAGACGTGTAAACTGAAGCATATCCTCCATTTTAAAACTAAATCTGTTAAGTAAAGCTTAAATGAAAGAAGACATTTTAATTTCTCATTTGACTACTTAACGTTGTGTAACGTTAATTTCAAGAGTGGTTGGGAACAACATTTTTCAGTGATAGAAAACCCCCTGTGATCCTCTCGAGGGATGGGGATCATGGAGACGGGGAGAGGGAGATTAGATATAGAGTTAGAGCTCATATCTCATAAAGATCTATGCTAACATCACCTTAAAGGGAAAATACCCCCCCCCCCAATTTGAAGCAGTGTACCCCGGTACACTAGTTCAGGAATGGCTCCTATCAATCATGTGACAATATTT
>WURT03660216.1:0-18245 GCA_009936505.3 Holothuria glaberrima
CATCATCATCATCATCATCATCATCATCATCATCATCATCATCATCATCATCATCATCATCATCATCATCATCATTTCGATGTTGTTGACCATTGGCCATTTCATCGCTCGGTATAATCAAACACTCCCGGTCTGTTTTTCCAATAATTATCCAGCCTAGCCTTAAAAACGCTGATTGAACTTGGTACACTAATAACATGCTCTGACAATGAATTCCGAGAGTCAATAGACCGTTGTGTTAAACAATCTTTGACGTAAAGATGTTTCGACTCTTGGCTTGACAAGTTTAAGGGAGTGACCTCTTTTTGTAGACCCTACACTAAGCTGCTAAGAGTAAACAGGCAGTGGTTTGTTTTCAATCGTCCTTTTATAGTTATAGACAAAAATCATGTCTCCTCTTAATCTCCTATGTACCAGTGTAAAAAGCTTGAGTTGGGACAACCTGTTACTAAAGGATAAATTTTTCAGCATGGTTATAAGTTTGGTAGCTCTTCGTTGAACTGCTTCAGTTAAATCGGCAAGCTGGAAGGCCGTATACTCAAGAACGGGTCTCACAATTACTTGCAAAGTATCAGAATCGAGATATCTGAAAGTTCTGATTATTTCGAGAGTATTGTTAGTTTTACTGACCACTGTTGAAATATGTACCTTAAATTCCAAATCTTTATCAATAGTGACTCCTTAATCCTTTTCCTAAGTTACAAATTGGAGAAACTGGTTGGTACCCTAGTAATTTGACATATAGTACTGAAAGTCAGGAACAGAGTTACGAAGTCTTAAAACTTTACATTTGTCAGGGTGAAAACGCAATTGCCACTTTTCCGACCTGTTATGCAAACAGTTTATTTTGCGCTGAAGGATTTGGCAATCATGTACTGATGTGATTTCCTTAAAGAGCTTAGTATTGTCAGCAAATATTTTCACACAACAGTCAAATATACAGTGAGGTAGATCATTAATAAAAATAAAAATACAGTAAAGGACCCAATACACCTCCTGGCACAGTCAGAAAAATAGCCTTCTACACTTACACGATTTGCTAGGAAGTATTTAAGCCAAAGAATTATACTTCCTGCTATGCCATACGATTCTCCCACTACAAGTCTGGGCAAACCAAAGGGTTGCATACTCAACATCCTCCAATGGAGAGCAAGTGAAATTACACCTTTTACCTATATATCTGGTCAAGGTTAACGTTTGGCCATTGCTCGTTAGCTATGCAAAACTATAGGGTGGAGTCACTTTTGTATCTGCTTTGTCTAAAAGGGACATTTTCTAAATTAATTACTTTCCAGCGTGACACCACAGTTTGGTGCGTGGCAACGACATTTTTCAAGTTAAAGCAATTTTATTTCGAATAGACCCGACAATAAAACAGAAATTGTCTTGTAAAATGGTCAGTATTCGATAATTTGAATGATACTTATGGCTGCTTTGCATGTTTTACTTGATTTACATATAACACACAGGCAGATTTCTCACTGCCCTTGCAATCAAAGGCTCCCATGTATTTCTCTGTCATTTTCTCAAAGTGTTTTCTGTACAACTCTTACTTAAAACGGAACTACAGGAAAGCCACGGAAAGCCATGTGGTTAGAAACGCGGTATTTAATATCTACGAATTAAGCTTCTACGAAACAAATCTTAAAACATAGTAGCAATTTCGTCAATCCTTATTGCTATCCACAAATTTTTCACTTTTGATTCCTTACCGAGGGTAAGGAGAATCTATCCAACCACCCGTGAGTGTTTGTGTGCGAGTCATGGGCGTACTTGAAAGCGGGGGAAGGTTGAAGGTTAAAGGTGAGCGGGGGGGGGGCCTCAAGTCCCACAGGCAAAAATATGGTAAGTCCCACGGGAAAAAAATCATATGGTAGGCGGAAGCATGCTTTAGACCCTCTCCCAATTCAAGGACGAAACACCATAATTCTTTCCTCTGTGAAAAAGTCAAAATTTTGCAGTAATTTTACAAAACATTGTTTAATATGTTGCCCCAAATTGCACCCAAGGTACCCCTCGATTCGGTCTATGCACCTTCACTTTTTCATTACTTCATTCGTTCATTCGATCATTTATTTATTGCGCACATCAGTTGGCAGTGAGTTGAGTTTTAACTGGCTATTCTTCTGCATATCTACATTTTACAATAAGTTCGATCTACTGAACCAAAATGCCGTGGATCGAAGGAGCACGACACAAGACGAACAGTGATATGCTTTCAGAGCCGGATTTAGCTTGTGGGGCCGGGGCCAGAATAGTTTTGGGTCCTTTCACCACAAGGCCCACTATCTACGCAGAGCGCCACCACAGGTTGGCGCGTAGTGTGAGAGAAAATTTGGACGGAAAATGCTTCCCAAATCGTTGGAAATGCCACTTTTCAAGCTTTATTTTCAATTTTGTATTTATAGAAAGAACTTTTGTTCAGTGTGGAGTTCCGAACAAAGGTCCGTAGTTTAGATGTTGATCATAGACGGATGGACGGTAAGGCATCTTATGCCTCCATTTTTTGACACCCGAATGTGGGGGCCCTAAATGTGGGGCCCGGGGCCTGGGCCCCGGTGGGCCTCGCCGTTAACCCGGCACTGTATGCTTTACCGGTCATTTTGGTCAGTAAATTTAGCCATGCTGCTCGGGCGTTACAAGAATTTGCTTGCCAGAATGCTTCACTTGTTCTGTTTTCAGACGACACGAATATTTTTTTCTGTGACGATAATCCACAACGACTTGAAAAGACTGTCTGCATGAACTCTCGATTTTCTGTGACTGGTTGGCCTGTAATAAACTTTCACTCAATCTAGCTAAGACTAATTATATTGTATTTAATAATTCGTCGTGCATGAATGATAAGAATTTTAATATTGTTGTTAATGGACAAACACTTCAACGGGTCAATAAAACTAAATTTTTAGGTGTAATTATTGACTCGACAGTAAGTTGGGCAGACCACATTTCTTACATCTCGTCACAGGTAGCAAAGGGCGTTAATATTATCACTTAACTTTTTGTTCATCAATCTGGTCTGGTGCTAGCTCCATATACAACGTTTGTTTATTTTGCAGAAGAGAGCCGTTAGGCACATTTCTATGGTTGGATCAAGAGATCCAACCAGCCCTATTTTTAAGTCCTTGTATCTTTTGAAATTGCACGATATACTAAATCTCGGGGTTTGGGCTTTACGTATAGGTTTTTGGGTAATCTCTTACAGAGCAATTTTTCTCACTTTCTCGAGCAAAATAGTTCTAAACATGGATACGATACCCGTCATGCCCATTTATTTAAACCCTATCATCCTTTCTCGTTTTTCACAAAGTTCTTTACGTAATCGAGCAGTAAGGGTCTGGAACTCCTTACCAGACACCATCTTCTCTAAGTCAAACTTACACTCATTTAAGAAAACTTTTGTTCAACTATTGTGTGTTCATCTTCCCTGTTTGTTTCTTTAGGGAGTAAGCTCCCGACAAGCCCCCTAGGGTTTTTTTAGCTTTCTTCCTTCACATCACGTTTATGGATTTTTGAATTTGGCAGTATTGTATTATTTTGAAATTACATGTTGTGGAAAACAAATAAATGAAACGAAATGAAACGAAATGAAACGAAACGAAAACCCATTCCTTCGTGATAAGACCTAAAAACATCTAAAACTATAAAAACGGATGTTAAAAGTTAACTTCAAATTTAATAAACAGAGTAAGGGCTAATAACGATAATTAAAGCTTAAAAAGTATGGCGATCTGTCAGCTACACTATCTTTTTTATCTTTTCATGGTACGAAGTATATTCAGTGGTACCATTATTTGTCTGACTTTGTGGTACTGTTTCGTAGTCAGTCGACATTTACAGGTATAGCTGATAACATCACTGAGTGTAATACAATTACCGTTTGCATTTATAAGCGAATCATAACAATCAATTGATGTTATGGTTGGATAATTTTATACACAGAATTGTCACGTTCAGTGAAATTAGGTCAAGTCTTTCCTGATAGGGAAGCGCCTTGCATATTGTCACCCTGTGAGTATATGTAAGGAACGTGATATGATTGCATGACGTTAAGAGGCCGCTTATGGGCAGATTATGTAGTCCATTGCTTCGGTCTAAGTAGTCTCCGAATCCTATTTTAAAGGAATTGACCGTCACTGGGATCCCACCTTAGTGTCCATAACTCCTCCTTTTCTGTATAGTTATCCCAGTCTTCTGCATGAAGGCCTCCCTAAATTTCATTCTTACTTCAAAATTTCATGGAAATTAGTGTTTGAACGATTACCGGTACCCTCCTTCGGCATCCTCCGATATTCCCCACTTTCATCTTTTATCGGTATCGTTAAAATTTACCTTTAATGCCGATACTAACTTATTGATATTTAATGTCCCATATGTCATGATAATGGTAGCCTACACTATTTGAGTATTTTCGAATGCAAGATCCAATGTTTTACCTCATCAAGATGGAAGGACACTTTTCGCCGCCTATGATTAGTTGCAGAATGCTTTGTACTTCCCAAATATCGGTGTCGGGTAGGTATCGGCCAATATGGAGAACCGAAATATCGGTATCGGTAATATCGGCTCTTGCAATGTCGGTACAACACTAGATGAAACGTGTTTGAATGTGGCTATGGACAATTTTTTCCAAAGATGATAGCAGTATGTTTAACAAAGCGAAATGTAGAAATAATGTTTCACTGACGGCATGTTGCTTTTATTGCATGAAGTTCACTGTGTGATTCTATTATCTATATCTTGTGATAACTAAATTGAGTCCATATAGGGCATAAGTGTGTTATTGTAAGGTAGCATAATATCCTAGTCTCAACTATATATTGACCTAATTGGGTTACCGATGCCGTATGGGCTTTCAGAATCATATTTATGGATACTCTTAAGGGCGTAGCTATGGGGGTGTGGGGTGTGACATTCCCCAGGCCGGATATGCAGTCTGCACATCGACTCTTGGGAAATGAAACAAAGAAGGGAGAGAGAGAAGATCTCTTTGGCAGGGCAGTTTAATTAGCAACGTAGCTTAATGTACGACTTCTATAGGCAGGGGCGCAAATCATGCGGGGTGGTGGTTGCTTCCCACTGAACCAAATGGTGGGGTGACGAATTGCAATTTTCGCCACCCCATATTTCCTTGGAGCATTTACGTCATTGATCGATTCCTGTCTGAAAAATACTGGATGGCTGACAACTGATAGCGGTTTATTGAAAAAGGGAAAGAAACGCCATTGTTCAGTTATTCAAAAATGTTGTTATAAAATGTTGATCGTTCACGTAACTCTAAGTGTCGGTTTAACGAGAGAACAAGGAATAGGCCTCAACCAGAGATGATGTATGTAAAGCCTTTTTGGTCTATACTTTATTAAAAGCGTTATCATATCCGGATGTTACAATGTTATTGTTGCTTTGAATTATTCTTCAAGCATTCAATGGGTGTCAACAGGCTAAGGATTTGGGGACATTCCTCCCCGATATCGTATCATTCATCCCCCCCCCCCCACCCCGAACAGTGATAAAAATGATAGGCATATGTTCAAGTTTACATCGCAATTCTCTGAGCGATTGGT
The DNA here is from genome assembly GCA_009936505.3 of Holothuria glaberrima. NCBI lineage: Eukaryota > Metazoa > Echinodermata > Holothuroidea > Aspidochirotida > Holothuriidae > Holothuria > Holothuria glaberrima. The sequence continues at coordinate 5,565 of WURT03660216.1, forward strand.
TTCATAAGGGGTGTGGTGAGGTGTATTATTCATTGTAGGCCCTATTCCAGTTTTATTGTCTCGAGTAAGATGGTCAGATTAACACTGGCGTTTTGACTTGATTTACTACAGGTTAGAAAGCCACTCAAGGTTTAAATGGGAACCGTGGCTGTATGAACGGAACGTGGGTGAACATGGCAAATGTTCACCTCTTTTCGACTAGTGCCCAAATAATTACGGGGCAGGTATGTTCTATTTAGCATACCATCTCACCCTGCTCCGTGCAGCCACTTTCCCCAGTGACTGGAAAGAACCAGCATTTTCATTTCGCAGGTAGCATTATCGTTGTTTGGGGTTGTGCTGTCACATGCCAGTTAGTAGGTAGGCCCCAAAAGGTGTGATACCTGTATGTATGGTGAATATGATACATGGTGCGTGTTCCCTTTTTTATCCCAAGCTACGCCCACATCAGCTGGTAGACCACATTACTATACGGCTGTTCACTGGCGCGCATCGTTGGATACTTTGTGAGCTGTTTTTTTTTTTTTGTTACTGTTGATCGATACTAGTGGGTGTGGTCATCGGGAAGTCTGGAAAATGTTTTTTTGAGACAATATCTCTCACAATACAAACTTCCAGAACAAGAGATTACAATATAGGCGTTGTTTCGAAGGACATCAAATGACCCGGCATGTGCCATTTCCGGCTATCTGGGGGCCTTCAGGGACAAAAATTTTCTTGGTACGCTACGTGCCAACCTGTGGCGCTCCGCTTAGATAGTAAATTCGCCCATCCCCAAACAAAAACACAGATTTGCGCCCCTGTCTAAAGGTTGTCAATTATGAGAATTATTCTTTAAGAAACAACAAAATTTTCTCTTCTATCTCGTCGTTGGTTCTCTGGGTCCAGCCGTGGAGTGGTCCAGCGTTGCTCCATTCGTAAAGCCTACCCATACAAGATACTGCTTTCATAGTATCAAATTAATTTCCCGTATTTTAAAATCATGATCCGGCTTAAAAAGGAGTTTTAATTCCCTCGCTGAAGTACTGTTTCGTTATACTAATGCATTGCCTAAGCCCGACGGTGTCTTTTTAAACGTCTGTTTATAAAATGTTAAGATGAGTCACGAATATAAAATGAACTTCATGGCAATCAGTGCTTTTGGGAATGCACTGTTCATAGGTAGTGAATGCGAATCAACACAGATGACTGATGTTATTTCAATTGTTATTTCGTTCCTAGATTTTGCGGTTTTGTCTAAAACTTAGCTAAATATTTTTTGCTCGCTTCATTGTAGAGACGGATTTATTTTCTCTAATAGTTTGGATTCATACAGCTAAATAGTAACCATAACATATGTAAACTACACAGTTTCCTTAAAAGTCTGGGATTCCATCTTCAATCGCAGAGCCGTTATCTTGTATTTGTTGCCATGGTAAGGTAACCCCCCCCCCTCTCCTGAGATTTCCAAATTCGAAATGAAAAATGGCCTAGTGGAAAAGAAAATACTAAAAATGCTAAAAAATCAGTTGGCCATGATTATGTTTTCAAGGTCCACAGAACCTGGAAAATAGCATATAAGGGTCCCTATTTTCCCAATTTTCACCACCACACAGTCTCAAGAAACGTTTAGTTGCAACTCTGGATGTCTAGAAATTGCCTTTTTAGCTATCTGGGAGTTATTTTGACAAGAAATAGAGTTACGCTACGCACCAACCGATGGTGGTCCTCCAAGTAGTACACTAAGTAGGGGAAAGTTCGCTTGGGGTGCCCGTCTCCGGATGCGGCAGGTGCCATGCCACAGTCTAATAAAATACGGCATTTTTTGACAGTACTTTTCTTTTGTATAAGTCCAGTATTGTCCAACATTGATGAAACGGGTAAAACATCTGATCCTAGAAAAAAAACAACAAGAGCATGTTAAAGGTGTTGACAAGAATTCTAAAACCAAAGTTACCAGGGCCAACAAAAAGGCATCAGAATCAGAATTTTTCACTTCTGCTTTAGCTGACCTTGTTGCTCAAATGAACCACATTACTGGCTGGAGGACAATATAATCCTAACAATTGAATGTGACAAGTACACAAGATGGGTCAAGGAGTCAATCTGGATAAGAAAGTGGGGTGGGTGGAGTGGGGTTGTGTTGGGTTGGGTTGGGGCAACAGTCATTGAATAGGATTGATAACACATTCAAACTAAGCCACTTGTATGATGCATTGATCTTTCCATGAGAAAAGAGGCTTACCTCTTTCACTAAAAGGAATTAAAAGCCCTCTTAGGTTGGTAGTTAATTAAGAAACAGCTCAAACATGTCAGTGCATCATCTGGCCTATGAAGAGAACAGACAGAGCACTTGAAACATCCCAAGTAAGTGTTTGTCACCTGTTGGACTTGTGAAAAGATTTGTCAATGGAACTCTTCAGTCATGATGAATTTTTTTTAAAGAAACAAAATGATTATGCTGCAAGTACTGCAAACTCAACTTGATTAGCAAAAACCTAGTAGCAGTGTCTTAAATACTTGCTGATGTGTCGTTAAACCCCCATCCCAAATCTAAATCTAGACCTTAAATACTTGCAACCAAGCTTCTGCAGGTGAATCGCGAAAGCAAATCTTTCGCGACTCGCGAAGTGTTTTAATGAAGAAAATTTGAAAGTTACTTTTTATTTGAGGATAATTTGAAAATTGTGTTTTTTTTTTATTAAAGATGAGCATTACATACTTCATCGTATCCATCAAGGCTCCCCGATGAAACTTCAAATTTCTTCAACCGGAGGGGGAAGCCTTCCCCAACGGGTCCATTTCCCCCTGCCTCCTACCTGACGCTACCCGTGATTAACATACGTATAAACAGTGCGTAGACTAGAGAATGAAACGTCAAAATACAGGCAAAATTTGAAGTTAACCTTGCATTAGACATTCGACAAAAATTTCCAACACCTTTCAGTAAATTTTGTAAAACATTTACTGTGAAACATTTATAGGAAGGGCCTGACATTGGCCTTTTTGTTCACGTAGTATACGTATATATACTTATGACAATGAGGTGGTATGCGGAAGGTATAACAATGACATATTGTTCAAACCGCTCAGAGCAGTTCCTGCTTGTGTATTCGCACCCTGTAAGACGGTTTCTTGCTAAGTCTCCTATCCTTTAGAGATAGTAACTCCTTTCAAGGGCGTCGATTTGGGGGGGGGGGCGGGGGACATGTCCCCTCCACTTTTTTGAGAGGAGGGGACACTAACACATTTTCCCCCCACTTTTTGTCACCTGAAACTAAAAAGTAAGGTAACTAAAACACCACATGTTGGCGAGTAGTGGTGAATACATAGATATGCTTAGAAGGTATTCCACGTGTCTCTTTATCAGGTCCGTAAGCTGTAAGTTCTGTCACAATTCTTTCTACAACTTCAAAAGATTTTCGCGCGCTGAGCGCGATTTCGTCTTCAGTTCTATCTAGCTGCAACGCCCGTCATTTTAAACATATTGGATTTATTCAACGTTAAAGGTTCCACTACTGTAGTCCTGATTCTAGAGGAACACGAAAATGAAACGTTGAGAAAACCTCTTTTCACAATCTTTAGGAAGATTCTTCCTTCAACCTCACCATCGTGGCAAACATTCGTTGTAAGAAAAAAAATCAGTTTCGTCTGGGGGCCTCAATGGGTAAGATGAAGAATGGACTCCCCGACGGAGACCGAACAGTCGCCCCATTAAATTTCTTGGTTTGCTCTTAAGTAGGGCAGATTCTCTATTAAAAACCCAAACTTTTTCAACTTTTCTAAATGAAAACAAAAATATTAAATCTTTTTCAATATAACCCCAATTTTTCGGCGCGCTTCAAGCGCCTTATATTTTGTGGTCAACATCATTTCGGCAACCCATTGTATCTATCAGGGCTTAGAGTAGCTGGCCCCAGTCAGGGCGCTTGGCCCCCATGTTGGCAAATCAAAGTTCCACCCCTGGCTGAGCCTGCATACAGTTTTTCCTTTGGGTAATGAAGTATTTACCCCCAATTTTTATAGTAACCCCAAATATTGAAACATTTGGCGCCATTTTGCATCTGGGTACCCTCGTTTTATAGACTCCTCACCAGAACAGGAGAGAATTTTTAGGTCAGATGTCCCCCCCCCAACTTCCAAAATCAAATCGACGCCCCTGGTGGATCCATCTCCAAAAGTGGGGGACTTTTCACCATTTGCGAATCGCTGTTCTGGGTGAGAGGTCTAAGGCGAGGGGTTCCCCCTCCCCTTTGGAAAATTTTTGCTCACGTAAGGTGGGCTGGATGCAAAATTGTGCTACATTTGGTGCTAAATTTGAATTGAATATATCACCAAGAATTTCTACTTTTTAGGGAGTCTTTTTCATTTTGCTTGCTTACGTGAATTTTTTACTCAGTCCTTGGGGTAAATCAGAACTACATCTCGTGAAGTGAGTGAACAGTTAATTGTTAGTCTTTTCACCATTTACGAATCGCTGTTCTGGGGAAGGGGGTGTCTCCCTCCCCTTTGAAGAAAAAAAAATGAAATTGGAAGGTATCTATATGGCACATGGTGCCATATTTGGGCGAAATTTAGCCCTAATATGTAGTGTCAATTCGTAATCACAGTTTAAGTTTTCATCTTTTTTGAAAAAAGTGGGGGACTTTTTGACGATGTTCCCCCTTCCAAAAAAGTGAGGGGACGCGTTCCCCCGTCCCCCCCCCATGATCCACACCCATGACTCCCCTTGGGAGCAGGTTTAGATTTTCTGCCGCAGTGAGTGATGATGTAGCCAGCAAGACTTTTCTCAACAAGTTGCATACATGCAGGGCCGGATTTACGAATGTGAGGGCCCTGGGCACGAGCCTATGTGGGGGCCCCTCGGACAGTCATTTGGCTCTTTGAAAAAAAGAACTGATATGATTGATTGGGCTATGCGCGTAAACCTACCACTTCAGCGGCCGGACGCTTATATACAGACCATAAACGTTTAAACAATTTAGGCTTAAAGCCAGATTATGTCATCGCAATCCAGGATTTGCCTGAGGGGAGGGAGGGGGTTGTAGATTGTCAAGAGCTACTGATACAGGGTAGTGGCCTGAGGCGAAGTTGTTATTTTTTTTTTCAGAAAAAAAAACCCCAACAAGATGCAATTTGGTGCATTTTTGCTGTTGTAATTAAATATTTCGTAAAACAGAACCGTAATAAAAGTAACAAAAATATATGAAACTAAGCTGGACCTAGCCTTAAGGCATTTGGGAGGATTTTATTTCAGAAAAATACTCGAATTTTCAGACCATGTCAATGCAATGAGTAAAGTGATGCAAAACCAAGTGTGATCGCGGAGAGACTAAGATTTGTCGAAAAGGAATAGGGTGAGGGTACACTCTCGGACCAATTGGCATAAGAATTCAGGCGTGGATCAAGGGTTTGGGCAAAGAGGGACACCTTTGTGACTTCGGTAAGCAATGGAGATCTGTAAAAAAGCTGAGGGCCCCCAATAGTTGGCGCGAAAAGCTGAAGAAAATTTTGGATGGAAACACCTCCTAGATTACCAGATTGGTACTTCCCAGCCACTATTTGCGAGTATTTTTCTTCCTAGGTAGGCCTAAAAGGGATTCATGGTGTGTACCCATGGTCAGATGGTTGCGCGCCGAGCACTATTTACCGGCCGTGCAGCTAACTGCGCGAGAAGCTTGCTTATCATCAGGGAAGTTTATACCGATTAGGACCACAATTTTACGATGAAGTTATATAAACAACATTTCGCGAAACAAGCACTGCTTTATTCGTTAAACAAGTGTTTAGCTACAAGTGTTTCGGAAGAAAACGCTAATTTTGCTTTTCGCCCAACGCACACGGACGTCAGCGCGAAGACGGTTTTCTGTTTCGTGTTTCGTGTTTCTGTCGTCCGTGTGCGTTCGGTTTTAAGAATAGAAATATTGTTTTTTCTTCATTATTCAATCAACGTGAGTGTCTGAAAACTGAGGCTACGGCATTTTGAATATAGTCAAGGTTTTCGCCATTTTCAACGATGTCCAGTAGCGACAGTCAGTCGCGATCAATTGAACCTCATAGTTGGAATTGCATGTGTTTTGTGAACACAATATTCTTAACTCTCAGACTATTATGCCACACCAAGTTCATTCTCTTCCCCGACAGAGGAGGAGGGTGACTTGACAGGGTGTCTTACCCGGCAGGGCGCATGAAATCCCACCTACTAAATTAGCTATTCCTGGCTGGAGTGAAAACGGGAATTCATTCATTCGTGTGAAAAATATCGATATTTCGAGCTCTACAACAATGTTCGTCTGTATTTCTTTCGGTTTCGTTCGTTTAATTTTCTGCCAGTATATTTAGCGCCCGAAAATTTTAGCGATGTAAGTTTTCTCCTCAACTTCTTCGATGAAACTTAAAGTTAACTAACTTATGAGCAATCTGAGAACAATTCCGAAGCCTTCTTATTTGTCTCTCTTCCCAGCCGCCCAACAATGCACAACATATTTGGGCTCTCGTGTGAGGATATGTAAATTTCAGCTAGAAGGCGTCTCCCGATGACCCACAAAAATATGATAACCTAGTTAATGCGGGCACCCTTAGTGTGGGGCCCCTGGGCACGTGTCCCCTGGCCCATGCTTAAATCCGGCCCTGTATACATACGTGGCCTAACCTGACTATGTTTAACGTTGACTAGCTGCGACGGGAGTCAAAACCAGACTTAAGGGGCAAGTGGAAAGAGGGTCTTATTCTAGATGAGGTGCAGTAATCTAAATGATTACCGTGACTGTAGCTGACTAACGGTCTCATTTCAGTGAAATTCTACTATAGCAAATATAGTGTCGTCACATGCTTGAAATTTGTAACAACTCCGCATCAAAAAATGTAGTACAGTACGGTAGTGAACCGTATGGCTGGCAAAAGTGCAAAAAGGGAAAATTCCCTTGTCTTCTAGCAGTAGAGCCACAGGTAAGAATGAGTAAGAGTATCGTACAAGATGATGCATACAATTACTTATATGATCTATAGGCACTCATTCCCCCCCCCCCCCAAAAAAAGGACTTGTGCGTATCGGTTGGAACTCACGACACAATTGGTCTCCTATGCGATCCCAGCATTTTAACATATTACAGCGAGGGTCATGTTGTTTGAGACCTGCATTCTGCAATTTTCCAGGTAATGGCATGCGACCTATGCACGATTACATGGGCTACTCTTACCAAGATTCAGGGCTAGTCGTTAACCAATAAACTAGAAAACCTATAGGTTAAGTACCCCTGATGTTTTGTAATGCCCCCTCCCCCTACGGCCTGGCCTGGAAAATGCCATCGTCGGCAGTGTGGGAGGCATTTCAAGTATAAAAATTCCTTAATTGGTACGCAAAGCTCCAATCGAAACGCCGAGTGGCACCCAGGTGTATGCCTTCGATAAGTTAAGTCTTACAGCTGTGGCTGACAGGGGACTGGGTATTTAACGGACCACCTTGCAGATTAATCCGATCTTGCGGAAAATTTTGTTGGGCTATGAATATCATAGAGGGGTGTAAGTCATAACAGCTTGAATATTGCATGCAACCATATACTGCACCGTACTGTATGGCTGTAAATCCTTATACAAAGCCTCGTTCCATATCTATAAGCACTACACTGCACGGTTCGATGCATCTATAGAATTCGAGACAAACAGGTCCATCTGTCCATCTCAGCTGAAAAAGGTCACGGTAAAAACGGGTCGTAGATCCTTTCTTTTTCGACAAAATTCACCCTATTCACTTATATCGTCATTGATATTTAACTAACCGTAACGCAAACATTCACAAATCAAACGTAACCTTGCCGATGTATTCGTTTTTTGTAACAGAAAACCACAAAGTATGCGCTGTGCGTTACATTTCAAACAAAATGAGTATATTCTGCGGTCGGATGAGGTCGATTTCCTAATGTTAAAACTCACAATAACGTATGTGAATACTTCGTGTTGTTTTAGTATATTTAATTCTAAAATGTTAACAAAAATACTAAATGTTCACGAAATCTCATCTGGAAGTTACTACTTGATTGAATAAGCCCGACAGGTGCGTGAACCCAATAAATGAAGTTCATTTCATATTTCCAAAACTTCTGGTGTTAATTTGAGGAGAGTCTAAGACTCTAAGATAAAAAAGTCAGAATCGTCTATAACCGAATAGACGGTATGGCTGCAATAGCAATATATGATGAAAGCTAAGTTAGTGCTATAGCGCTACTACTCTAGTGTTTTACTCCCAGTTTCTATGATCCTTTTAAATGAATCATTAAACTGTTATATAAGCCATCCTCTCTTTCTTCCCCGTTACCTGTAACCTCCACTAAGTGATTACCCATGGTTGGCCACGGAGGTAAGGGACTGTGCCCCGCCCACCCCCTCTAAACATGCTTCTGGGAGAGATTCACAAAGTTGTGAAGCACCTCATTACAAAAAGGAAAGCGCTCTTATTCTTATATATTTAAAACCGTTACTTAAGGAGGTACTCGTTGTTTGAACCCCTTTTCCAATGTTCACGTGTCACTATATCAACCCAAAAGCACTGTTGAAGGAATATCCTAAAGCCTGTTCAGAACCTTGACTGTTTAGACAACCATTAAGGTTAAAGTTGGTGGTCACACTTGATATCTGCGGTCAAGGTGTATCCAATCTGGTTTTGCAATAAAGCCGCGCGGCCTCTTTTTTACCCCAATTTGCATAACAGGTATAGTAGTAATGCATACGGTGATATAAAAGTAAGAAGGATTCCAATTTATTGTGTAGTTAGTTTGAAATATTTTTCATTTCTGTTCTAGGTCGAAGACTGTGCCACTTTGTATAATTAGTAGTTTGAAAGCCCAGTCATCTTCATTTGCCCATCTACTACAAATAGTAATAAGGATGGGGATAGTCATATACGGGGGTTTCACTGAGTCACGTGATTGCGCGTCTCTTTGATTTTGAAGGGCAAGATCGCGCGTCTCTTTGGCCTTGAAGATCACGCGTCCAATGTGTCACAGTAATATCCATGGTTATGCCGTGCACGTGAGCTGTAAATGCGCTTACTGCGAGTGTGTTTTGCCTTTCAGTCCTTGGGAATCCCACTTGCGATATCAAAGAGACGCGCGGTCACGTGACTCAGTGAAACCCCTCTAAAGAGTGGAAGGTAATTACGTCACTCTTCTAAGAAACGTTGTGATACTGAATGTTTGGCTGTTGCCCAACAAGTTTTTCACCTCCGAAAATTCACCACCAATAATTCTGCACAAGAAGCTTATCGAAGGGACAGAATTGACCATCCTTAAAGTTGATTCAGTGGTCCCAGCACGGCAGAGGGGGGAAATTCCCCCCCCCTCCATAAAATAAAGTTATCTACCGTCTCGTCTTGTCGTCAATCCCTTGCTTCTCCTGCATTCCCCATAAAGCAATTTGTCGTAAAACAGGTTATTGTGATTTGGGCAGAAAATTATAATAAATGCGCCGGGGCCGATATGAGCATTATAAAATAGTTCGAATTTGTAATTCAGTTTTATTTCCGATAATCTGCATTTCGGTCTAGCAAGTGTTCTGGTAGTCCTGTTCGGCCTTTGACTGATTTTCAACTCACGGTTACATACATTTAGGGGTAATATTTTAATTTCTAACAAATTTTATTATCTTAATTTTGTATCATGCAGATATTTAGGTCAGGGACATCTACAAGACCGTGACAGTTGATGTAATCCTTACAACGCTGAATTAAGTTCAACATAATTAGTCATGCAATGAGAAATTCACACCTTACGAAATAAAGAAATTTTTGCGCAAGCATCATGAGTGTACAATCTGTGGGCCGGGGCTGAACTTCTCACCCCAACCTCCCCAACTCTGTTCGAGATCGTGCAAAGTTCATTTCTCTGGAAGATTTTGAAAATAATTGACTGGGCAATTTTCTCGCATATTAAAGAATTTTCTTAGGCAAAAATGGCTCAGCTCATGAAGAAAATCATCCCGAATGCCTATGGTAGGCATTATATTGAGTAGTTTGATTTACCAGGAGTTAAAATTCAGTACGTGTTTGTCGATTGTGCACTTAACATATTTTTGAAAATGTTATTTTTGATGTTTATAGCGCTATTTAAAAAAGTTAATTCTTCCCCATAAACGTACGTATTGCATAAAATGGCAAACAGTTCAAAATATAGTCATACGTGCATTTCTCTGTTTGCAGCGACTAGGACACGTACCATGATTGACCTTTAGTAAGCTTAAAGCGGCGTTTATTATTTACATTGCATTGAAATATACGATGGACAGAAAATATCTTGCATCTTGTATGGACGACATTTTTTCCAAAAATCTGCTCTTACAATAAATAAACTAAATAAATTAAAAATAAAAAATTCAAAATCTTTAGTCCCCTCCAAATTTTACACAATATACAACAGCTATAAATGTTTACGTATCATTTGAAAAATTAAAAGTTTAAGTGAACAAATTATTCTTATGAGACAAAGCAGTGAACTTATTTTAACCTTACTCCTTATCCACCTAATTTTTAATTGCCTTTTCATTTTTTGCACATGAATCGTGAAATGTTTCTGTACCACTAAGGATCAATTCCATTCAATAGAAACTCGAGTGTTTGTTTTATGACTTCGCCTCGGCTGATACAGCTTTCAGTAATGGCTCACATTGTGTCGTTCAGTCCATAGGCGTAAAAAAACTGTTTTTCAACTAGAATATGATAGTTTTGGAACGCCAGGGACGGGTCTAAGGGGGAAGAGGAGGAAAGAGGATGTCCTCCATACCATAAGTTGGAAAAATGTTGGAATTTTTGGGAGGCGGGGGTTCTTACATGCAATTTGATGCCACATTTTGGGAGTTTTTAGAATTATATTTATTAAAAAACTCCAATATTTATTATAAAAGTTTCATATATTTCAAAGAATAGGTAAATAGGAAGGGGGGTATCATCTCCACTATGATACGTTAATCATAAGACATACACTTATTTATTTTCGTTATGTGACATAGACCGAAGAGTCGATGTTATCAAGTTCGCAAGCACATGCTTTATACTCTCAGTCAATAACTTGCATTATCAATCTAGTGGTTTGTGTAAGATTCGAGAAATAGAGGCCAAGTTTGTAGTATCTCGTTTTAAACTTAAATAGACGAGTTAGGAAATTGATACCGTGACAACTTTTTTCGCCTGTGCACTCATGCGTGTGGTATACTTGCCAGCCTGGCGGACGTGTATTTCGCCTGCACTTACTTTGTGCTTATAATACCAATGACACGTGTACGTCGATAAGAGGTGTACATAATCGACAACTGCCGCGAAGGTAAGCGGTTCACTTCACCTTCTACCCATCCCATGCTGCATTGCGTGAAAACATTCTTCCAACTCGTCTTTTCTCGCACCTTCCACTGAACTTACCAAACAAGCTTCAATTAGCCTGTACTGTGTCAAATTACTCAAGGCCATATTCTGCTGAGTTCGCTTACTGTGTAGGGGGATTAAATTGCTAAGGCAAGTGATCTGCTAATATAACGGGCTATACTACATCACATGTCACAAGTCTGCACAAGTCTTCATTGACCAAGCAGAGGGAAGCCACTGTTTGAATTTATGTCAATTTAAAAGCATTCACCAGTTGCAAATAGAGATACTGTGCAGTTCGTAAATATGTTGAGGGTTATGTAAGAGCCCCACTAAACTGTTTTGCAGTGAGTATACGTATTCATACTCGATCTTTGGGACATTGTCTGTGCTCGTATTGGTGAGAATGGATTTGTACTCACACATTTTCAGAAATTTTTGCTTATACGAGTTAATCGTTGTACTAGAACTGAACAAGGTAATTGGCACTTGTACCCTAGCCGGGAACCGACGAGGTCGTTCGTTCAGCTCATCGCAAAAAAGGTAGCCATATGATGTGGAAGTTCTTTCATTACTCGATACGTGATTCTTGTGCCGGTACTCATGGCGAACAAACACCATAAGTGTACTTAAAAATGGTAGCGAATTAATCTACTGCCTGGGGGTAGCGAAGGTGTAATCTTTGGGGGGGGGGGGTAGAGATCATGTTTTTCCGACAGACCTGGGCCCTGTTTCATAAAGAGTTACGATTGATCTTAAGTTTGATCTGTCATGCAATCGTCCTATTGAAATCAAACTTAAGATCGATCTTAACCCTATATGGAACAGGGCCCTGGTAATGCGTAAAACGAGCGCGAAGCGCGAGCTTTTGCGGGTGGGGTCCAGGGGCCCTCCTTAGGGCCCCTGGTGGGTCCAAGAGCAAAGCCCCTGTGGGGGCCCAGGGGGTTAAGCCCCAGGAAGCTTTGAGATTTTAGCATATTTCTGGGTAAAAAGTTAAGTCCCGGGATAGGTAAATTTTTGTTCATAATGCATTATCCAATGCAAAGATTTCTAGTAATGTTAATGTGTTAGGCTATTCCTCCCGTCATGCCACTATACTTCAGTATCTAAATTTGATGTTCAGCATTTGAGCACTATGCGTTCAGCATTTGAACATTAGACACGTCAGGCGTCCAGAATTTCTCTCAAGGAGGGCCATGCAGTATGTTTTTTGATCGCCGGCCTGGGGGAGGGGTCTATGTGGAAAAATTTTTTTGAAAAATTAGGTGTCCTTACATATCCCAGATAGCAAACACCGGCGGTCCGCCGGGGGCAAAGTGGGGGCTTGTGGGTGGCATCGGCGGCAGTGGCGTGCC
>WURT03660227.1:0-18245 GCA_009936505.3 Holothuria glaberrima
CAGATTGCCTTTTATTGTTGTCATTTTTGCATTTTATAGTTGATTTCCTGCTATCTAGGGGGCAAAAATTTGAAAAAGTTTATCACCTCAGCCCCAACCATGGTGGGGCTGAGGTGGGCTGTGCTCGCCTATCTGGCAGTTTCACACCTTAAGACCACTTTCAGATTTTTTTTGTAATTGCTGGTGGCATCTCTGATCTTGGAAGAGAAAGATATATTGAAAGCTGGTTACTACTGTAGTGAAGAAAGTGTTCTGAATGCAGAGAATCGAGGAACAGAGGGCCCCATGGACCTTAAACTTAACTTTTTGAATATTAATTCCCTACGTTTTACCAATAATGTTGTTATGCATTAGCGATTCCGCGCGAAGTGCGCTTAAAAATACACTTTCAGTGGCACCCAGAAGCCAGCTGGCTAGGGGAAATATGAAGATGAACACCTGACTACAGAATTTAAGTCTTCCTAGGCGATCTAAGAGGGATTTGCTGTCATTCAGTGACAAGAGTCACAGCCTTTTAACTGTTCTGGCAAGAAATAATTTTTAAGTTTTTTTTCTAGCTTCTAAAAAACAGAGACAATGTAAAACAATCTGAGTGTTGAATGCAAGGAGTTAATATTGCAACATCTCCACTTTTCACACAGTTATGGTAATATCCTCTCGTCTTCTCCCCTTCCCACCCTCAGTCACCCCATCCATCATACACTCACACCTACTTGCAAAAAACGCTTAGAAAAATGCATTGGGAAATAAAAGGATTGTAAAAACACGAGAATATTAAAAAAATCACATTGTCCACGCAATAGTTTCAAGTAAATAAAGAAATAAAGACAGTATTTTCCTAGAGAAACAATCATCTAAAAATGTACCATTACTAGAAAGTTAAAAACAATCTTAGCGATATCGCATGAACTGAAATATTGTATATTTTACCAGATTTGGCTAAAATTAACCGAGTTGAGTCATCTTTAACCAGTTCTAGTCATTAGTAAATTTTGAATTCAGTGAATATTTGACCAAATTTCGTTTCGTGCCCTTATAGATTAGATTGTTTAGAGCGCTTATTTGCGTTTAGTCCTTAAGAAAGATCACATACGCACCTCTTTTCAATCAAGATGGTTTAATTGTGCAAGGGATTGTCCTCCTTGTGTGAACAACATATGAACTTTTGAATGTACTCACTGGAGCATGTGATATAATGGACTCCGCAGGCCCGTATGCAGGAGGGGGGGGGGTTCAGGGGATCCGGACGAACCCCTCCCCTCCCCGCAAGATCTGGAGTTCCGCTTCGGATAGTACTTTAGTAGTATATGATCAGACGTTTGGTGTTTTATTATGTCTCATATGGCGTTCAAAAGCCTTGAAAAACTTTCTGGCAAAGAGTTTGACTGTCTTCATAAGCATAATCATAATTGACAGGCTACCCCCTCCACATAAATGGGTCGTCCTAAGCGAAGGGAACGTGACAACAACGGAGTGCCACGAGTTGCCAGAAGTTAGAAAAGTTTTGTGTCTTCGGCACTTGCTGGTCGAAGTCGGTGAGTAAAATGTTCCACTTGTGGCAAAATCGAACCCCCGGGCATACGGGCCTGACTACATGGTAACAAAGATCTGCTTTACGACGCGCTAAAACACAAAGGTGAGAATAAACTTGTTAGACCTCTTCTCCACCCGCTGGACTCCGAGACCACCACCAAATATTGAAGACCTCAGTACATTCTGGTTCATACTTCCAAATTTTCACGCGTTATAAAGATATTGAAACCGTATGTCGCCATCCCTTGCTCTGGCCTGGCTTTTTTTTTTCAAAAATCCCCTCGACTCTCTGGCGAAGAGCCAAGGGGCGAAAAACCAAACAATACTCCCGAAGGAGTTCTGCTTCCTTAAGGAGCTTAGTCCCCACGAAATTTTTGCGCGCGAAGGGCGCCAAAAATTTTGGGGTCGCTGGCGAAGAAAATATGAAAATGGTAGTCTTTATTGGGCAATATGCCCTACTCAGGGCAAAATCAAGAAATTTGTTGCTGCGACTGGCACTCAGAAATGTACGGTACTCATACTCGAACCCGAGTACATTTCTCTGTACTCGTACTCGTAATCATGGCTTTGGACTTGGACTCGTACTCAGAGGGTTTGAAAATCCGGTACTCGTACTCATTGCTTTGTACTCGTACTGATACTCGTACTCAAGCCTTGTACTCGTTCTCGGGAGTTTGTACTCGCACAAGTCTAGTCCCAGCTCGTCCGGAAATCGCTGAATGGACGTTTTGTTAATCCTACTTTCTTTAGGAGCCGTGAGTAAAGTAAGCGAATCTATTGAATGGATTTTCAGTGCAAACAAGGAAGTGAAATTTGGAGATACATCATCACTTTTGTTCATAGTATCGAAGTGTCAAATTTGAACAATGACCTGTTTAGGTACAATTACAGGTAAGTTTGATACAGTGACGTATGTTTTGGGTGCAATGACATGTGAAGTTAGTATAGTGACTTGTTTATGTTATAACAGCGTATCAAATAATATCATCTTATTTCGTGGCCCTTTCCGCCCGCCATGATCTCCGAGAATTCGAGATATAAACCTATGGCCAGTACACATACTTCGCATGTGGGTGTTCTTCCAGGGACCTGTTACTTTGGGAGGAGGCAGTACGAGTAGTTTAATTTATGCAAATACTCTAAGACCTACTTAATTAAAGGGTCTGTGAGATTACCAAAACATGTTAAGAAAAAGCCCTCCGATTGCCCTAAATTCATAATTTTTGATTGGTCTGTCACTGTGTGGATATGGCCGTGAGAAATTTTAACTCAGCACAGGCGTTTGTTACTTTATTTGGGAAGTCCATTGCCTACGTAGCAGACTGTACGGCATATTCCTTGTTCAGTGTGGAAAGCTGCAGAGGAGCTGAGCAAACAGAGTCCGCTCCGCGGGGTAGGAAGTCCACAAAATAGGTGTCCATTCGAAACTGAAGGAGGGGCTAAAAATTCACTCAAAGTGGCTAGTACAAAGCAATAATAATAGCTCACTGGTTCTATGCAAAGTGTGCTATACATCTACTTATCAATTGACTTAAAAATCTTAACTCTTACTTTCATTCTTCTGGTTCTGGTTATTCATATCTAAATTCCGAATGTTTCGATGAAAAATGAGACTAGTTTCACAATTGACAGAACACTGATTATGTGTGACGTGTTTGCAATATTTTATTCTCGAACAATCACCAATGTTCGTGGAAACCTGTGTTATAGTGGGAATTACTGAGTTACCGATAGGGTTGGTCACTGAGTGGCACTACAAAAATGATGTCGTGCTCCCACCCCAGACTACCCGCAAAGTCGGTGTAAATTGTGCGTGTGCGTCCCAGGTGTCACCTTGTGCGGGTGCTGTCCTGTGGAGGGGAGCGTTTGCATACCCCCCTCCCCCCGGCGTGTCCTCGCCACTGGGAAAATGGGTGAGTGGTGTTAACGACAGAGTTCAGGGAGGGCTTAGAAGGATTGAATGGTTTGCCAGGGGATACAGTGAGTACTTAAAAGTTTGCATTTATATTGTTGCTAGTTCGGACAAAAAGCTGTAAGTAGGCTTACTGATCTTTTGATATTTCTATTTTTTTTTACGTAAGTGTTCTTCTTTGTCTGCTTATCTCCGTAATGCTACTCGCACTCTTTCGTTAAAACACGATATATAACGAGCTCAGGACTGATGTAGTCACAACACGTGCCAAACACGATGTGTCACGAACACAACACGATGTATCACGAACACAGCAAGTGCACTGACATCACGGTGACGCAAGATGTCGCCAAAAGTTTTGAGCATGTTAAAAAATTTTCGGACT
This sequence comes from Holothuria glaberrima, assembly GCA_009936505.3. Classification (NCBI taxonomy): domain Eukaryota; kingdom Metazoa; phylum Echinodermata; class Holothuroidea; order Aspidochirotida; family Holothuriidae; genus Holothuria; species Holothuria glaberrima. Next base: position 3,831 of record WURT03660227.1, read on the forward strand.
GTCCGCCAAAAATCATGATCTGTTCAGGATGTGGTCCGATGTGTTACGATGTATGTCGAGCTTATCACGAGATTAGTACAGTACGTGCTAAGGACGATATGACAAGAGCTCACAGGCGATGTCAGAGCTCGTTCATCAGTTTATATATCGTGTTTAACATCGCGAAAGTGTGCGAGTAGCAAGGTTTTAAGTTCACTTCCTTCCTTATGTAACTGTGCGTTATTCCTTCTCGTATATCTTTGTCATAAAGTTGTTGTACGAATAAACGAATGAACAAATAAACGAACGAATGAACGAAAAATGGACGAATGAATGTGTATTTATACAGCATGGTTGTCATTTTCTTCTTCATTTTGAGAAAAGGCACGGTTTTCCACATCGCCATTTCCATTTTTGATTTGAGCATCAACCGCGACTTCTTCGACATGATCCGTTTTCTCAACTAATTGAACGCATTCAATGCCCTTATATTGAGAAAGACTTTTACTTTCGTCGTTACCATGGCAACCGTTCCTGACGTCTTCTTCACTCTCGTGCTTAGTAATCACAATTTTAGTTTGGGATAGCCCCGTTGATTTGGTGGTAGAATTTCCAGTCATGTTTTCGGACGTCTCGCTCGAATCTTGAGGGTTACCAGAGATCTCTTTCCTTGCTCTCTTCAAATCGTTATTTCTTGTCTTCTTGACACAATCTTTCTGTGGTTCTTTCCGTCCCGTTTTGCTACAGAACAGTACTTTTAGAGCTTGACGAAAGCGAGGGTTGATGAGGGAGTAGACAACAGGATTCATACAGGAATTAACATACGGTAGAAGCAGGCCCAAATTTTTTACTTCGGCCCTCACTGCTTCGGGAGAGATCAGCTGGACGAGCGTGTACGTAGTAAGTAATCCGTAGGTTAATGCGAATACGACAAAAACGACGAGAAGCACCCGAGCGGTTTTCCAATGACTCCGCCTGCTGTTGGAAGCTGAAGTCGTAGATCGAGCAATCCTCTTGAATTTCTGGTCGTTACGTCTGACGAAGATGACAATGATGATATAAAGAATCATGGTGATGGTTGCAGGAACGTAAAAGAGAAGAATGCTGATATAAATGATCTTGAAGTCCCCGTAGAAAGCGTTGATAAAATAAACCCGACATGCGAACGGTGTCTTGCCGGCATAATTCTCCCCACTAAAGTTGGTATGGTACTTTGTCTGTTGGGAAAATGAAATATACAAAATCAGGGTTGCAGCTCAATTTTTAGCGAAACGCAAATAAAAACCACTTGAAAACCCGTGTTTATGACCACTTGGATTGAGTCACGTTATTTAATGACGAATGGTAAAATTTACACCGTTGCTTGACACAAGCAAAATCTAATTTTAATTCACCTCTTTAATTCACATTTCTTTGTTTCACAGGTATACACAAGAGTTTTGCGCTGAGTGGACAGTGAATCCGATTTGAGCTTGGGCCCACCAGGGAGGTGATACCTAATATCCCTTCCTGGGCGCACTGCATTCAACTTCAGTCTTGGCATGGTGAGAACTGTGAGAGTGCTGAATAGGAATAACCGTTTACATCAAGCCTCATTTTACTTCACTAGCCATCAGTGGCATCGTCAACGGGAAGGGGACAGGAGGGCGTCCCCAAAGAACGTTGGCTGTGCCCCCACGTGTGCCCACCTAACGAAATTTTGTACATTAAAAATTATGCACTAGCACACCTTTCTTGTACATATCGATATGAACACGGGGGTCCACTGTCACTTTTTCAGCCAACCATGCCGATAAAGTTGCACAAAATGTCCCCAAAACTATATTTTTGCGGTGTGCTTCGCGCATCTGTTTGTTGACTTAGGCCTACGTGAAGGAATTCCTTACTGGGTGATGTAAGCCACAGCTATTATTTCAACATTAATTTTCAAAGCTACGTGACTATGGCGGGCGTGAGTCCTCTTTTTCAATACAATTCCCACATTCATTGTGTTTTAGTCAGATGTTGTGTTCGAAAACTGTAAAAATTCCAATTTGTTGCCTTTTTCAGCGCGTATCCTGTGAATATGAGGATAATTAAACAGCGCCACTCTCTAACGAATGTCCGTTTTTTAAATATCGGTGCCTTCAAATTTGCAATGGGGAACTTTATTCTCCTGATTCCTCGCCGAGGCTAGGCCAAGCACCACAGCAGGGATCATAAAGTGGTGATACCTCCACAAGGAGTGTAAAAGCTTACGTAAAATTTTCTTAAATACTTCATACCAGATTTTCCTGCTCGCCTAGTGCGAGCACCAGGAGTGGATTCAGCCGGCGTTAGCCACCATGACCCTTTACATTTATTGCTGAAGAAAATGCAAAAAATGTGTCTGTCATAAAACTCATTAGACTGTTATAATTTTAAGGCACCCAATACCCATTGAACAACATTCAATGGTTCCTTTGTCCATGTTTTCTAGCTAACCCCTAATCCGCAGCCGAATATGCATCTTCGATGCTCTAATGTGGAGGCCATTCCTCAGTTGCACTGCATACCTGGAAGGGAGTTGTCTCAATGTTAACTCCTATTTGAATGGGGAAAAGAACCGGTCGAGTGGCTTTGTGCCACTCCTTCGGAATTTGGCCGATCCAATTAGAGTGAAACGAGAGCCACAAAAGTATAAATAATGGGGCTCGGGATGATTAACAAGAGACGGGAAGAAAAATACCAAAGACTAAGTACCGATAATTGGAGTACAAAAAGGGGGCCCTGGGCACAAACTAATGTGAGGTCCCCTTCAATTATAATTCTCCACAAGACTACGGTGGCGCGTGCAAGTCATGAATTATGCGAGACAGCCAAAAATAAGGAAATGGACAATGTGGGATTCCTTCTGTTTCGTACGGTGGTTACCTCTGGATTCAGTCTGGAATACTCTACCCAAAAAATACAATAATGTAATTTTGTGGGTAACCCGTTTTTGTCGGGCCCCTAGGCACATGTGTTGGCCCATGCTTTAATCCGGCTAGCTCGTCCCAATTTTCGTAGTTCAAAATATCGAGCGGAGTTTTGGTTTTACTTTTTCGATGGGCAACTAGTACTTCAAGTACGGTATTTTTATTATAGGGACCAGAGTTGAAGTATATTCGGAGTGAGCTTTGTATTAAGATCAAGTAGTGTTTTGAAAAGATGAGTGGAACCAGTGGGTAGAAACACATGTTTAGTCGCAATAACTTTATAAGCTAATCTGTTAGCCCTGGTCTCTTTCAATTCTTTCAATTTTACTAAGAAGTGATTTGGACGCTGTAAGATAACATACGTAGGCGGGATTACGGGGGAGGAGGGAAAGCGGGGGCACTTGCCCCCTTACTTTTTTCCAGAGCCTAAAACAAGGAAAATGAGCGAGAGGAAGCGAAGCCAGAGAAACAGAGAATTTTCAATAGTCCATAAAGATTCATTTTTGCAATGTTTAATAAAAGAAGCATTTATAGCAAATACCAAAGTAATGCTGGGAAGATTTTTTCGGCGCTTTGCTCACACCTTAAAGGAAACTGACTGTATCAATTGAAATTTTGTCCGGAACCATAAAATGTCTTTAAAAGCATGGACGTCTGCTACGCCCCACACTGTTGTGACTTGAAGCTCTGAAATAAGGGTCACTGAAAGTACTAATGTACCTCATTACATGCACCATGGTCCTTGCAAACAAAATCCCGAATCCTACCCATGTATAACGAATCGCAATTCTCGATCAATTTTTCGGCGTGCTTTACATGAGCCTAAAATAAGTTAATGTCTAATTAATGCTGCTGTACTGTTGTACGTGGGAAAATTACACCTGGGAGAAGCATAATTTTTTCAAGATAGTGTCCAGTATGGCCGCGAAATTTAAGAAAAATTACGAACATTATTAAAATAATGAAACATGAAAGAAAGAACCATAGAAAAGGACACATGTTTATATATCCTGCTCTATGGAAAGAACAGGTACCTGGTGAAAGAAGGAAAATTTTTAATGTAATGAATAATATTGCATTTAAAACTAAAGAAAAACAATACTACAATAGGCTACAATTTAAGTGTCTCAAGGCTCTTTCAAGGTTGGGTTTTTAGGCGCGCTTCGTGCGCACCAGTTTTAGATGTTTCGGGATTTAGGCTTACGTCCTGCAAAACATCTTGCTTGCCATAGCTTTGTACCTACTCTTCCATTATCATGGAAACCACCAATTCCCGTGGCCGTAGGCAGCGGAGTTCCCCTCTCCCAGCAATTTTCAAATCAAAATTTTTATCATCATTGATCTGTGTAAAGTTACCGACTTTTTTAAGATTGTTTAGATACAAGTTGTAAAGCATGGAAAGTGTCAATTTCGGTACCATAATAGGCCTAAGGGACAAGCGCTTAGCAAAGGGGGAGGGGGCATGATCCCTCTCCTTGAAGACACTTTTCTTAGCTTTCCTATTACTCAAAATGCTGAAAAGTCTAAAATATGCAATTTTTTTCAACTCGCTTCGCGCGCACCCACTGTGAGTTCTAGATCTCCTATTCTTAAAATTATTGTTCCAAAGCCCCTAGAAACCCTCAAAATAATCTATTCTCCCTTCCTTCCTCAAGCCCTCTGCATTATCAATCCCGGCCGACTGTTGGTCATACGGAGAAAGAATTTATATAGATGAAAGAAGTCAATATGTGATATTTGTTGTCTGTAGTAAGTGCCAACCTTACGTCAATTTAAGTGAAGCTAAAATGCATCATTGTTATGCCTACAGTGTTGTAAATGCCTCAGAGCTTCCTGGGGATTCGCTCTCTGGACCCCCACCGGGGCTCTTCCCCTGGACCCCACCAGGGGGCCCCAGACGGACCAGGGCTCCTGGACCGCACTCCGTTAAGGGGAGCGCTTCCGCGGCTCCTTTGGCGCGGTTTGGCAGTCCATCAGAGTTTGCCCCCACACTTTCAGACATCAAATTCCGCCCCTGATAACATACACTACCGTACTCAAGGACATGGCCATACGGGCCGGGGAGCTGGGGCGGCCTTCCCCAAAATGTCAGAAGCCTGACTAAATAGGGCAGATATTTTGTATCAATCGGGCGGAAAATTGGTTGTCCAATACATGAGAGTAAGCAAACTGGTCTATCGTCTATAGTTATCGTGATGTAAGGAGTTTGTATTAGGCTTGGGTATGAGAATAACTTTTGATGTCTTCCAACTAGATGGGAAGTAGCCAATCAGTAGGAGATTAAAAAGAAATGCATAGAAATTTCAAAAGAGTTACAGGAATGCTTTTCACATTCTATAGGTAACTTTGTATCTAAACCAGGGGACGAAGAACTTTTACTTTTTCAGGGCTAAATTAATGTCGTCAATTGTAAATGGTTTCATACCTATAGGTAGCTTGATCAAGTGAAAATTTGGGGAGATAAGATCATCATTTATCCTTAATGTATGGGTCAACTTCAGCCTTAAAGTTTTGTCATATTTGGGCGAATCTAAAGTTTGATGGATACTATACATTGTTTCAACCAACAGACTAGCTTGTTCTTGATGATCAGTGATTTTATTACCTCTACTGTCGATTAATTCAGTATTAGTATAATTTGTAACAGGTGAGATTGTCTTTAAAACTTTGTTGCAAAATTGTTTCGAGTTAGTTTCGTTATTAACTTTCTTACAATACGTTTATCAGTCAATGAATTTTTGCACTTTTATTTCCCTTTTAATTTCCTGATTTATCTCATTAATTTGAGATTTTGTAATATTGTTCCTATTAATGTGATAATGCCTTCTCAATTTTTTTTTTTTGCTTTTATAAATTTCATAATCTTTAAATTTAACTTCCAGGTGTCAGGATGACGCTTTACTAGAGGACAGTGATTATTGAAAGACAGGCCCGTAGCCAGACAAGGCATTGAATGGGGGCGAAATGGCTTTCAGGGGCGAAAAAATTTCCAGGGGGCTAAATGTATAAAAAATTTAAGTTAATGACAACTTGAAAACTTTCTAGGGGCGAAAACATTTAAGAGGGGCTTCGCCCCCTTGCCCCCCCTTGACTTCGGGCTGTTGAAAGAATTGATTATATAGTCGGAAAGTTTATCTGTAAGATTATTAATATTGTTTCCATTAATTACCATATAGTGTCAAGTTCATTTGAAGTTGTATAACCTCATTGTTAAGTGTATCTTGGAACCCATGCCAGTCAGTATTAATGTAATTGGGGTAGTGATCAGAGGAAACTGACCTATTTGGATTTAAATTAAAATGTGTATAAGACCAAGAGAAAGTTACTCACAGCAAAGTTTAATACGGACGGGACTGCGGCTATTGCGGATACAATCCACATACTAACGATGATCATCTTTGTCCTCTTATGGGTGCAAGTCCTCTTGTAGTTGAGGGCGTGAACAACTGCCATGAACCTATCAACTGCTATGGCAACCATGGTGAAGATGGTGACATTCATACCGACAAATCGGCCGAAGCGATGCAAGATACATTGTAGGTCAGACCGCCAGAAGAACCACCAGAGATTCGGAAAATACTCGGTAATATGGAAAGTGACGACGCCGAGAAGAAGGAATAAATCCCCTGAAAGTGAAAAAGGATCGAGTGTAATCAGGGAGCAGTAAGATATAGATCCCTGTTGTAAATTATCAAATATTTGGAGTGATCCGTGATATATTATATTTTTATGCAAAGTGATATCATGTGTAATTTTTACGGCAGGTTTTTACCCACCGAGATTAAACTGAGTTGGATTCAGATGAAATGAAACTTCAGCTAGGATTCAGGAGGCACGCGTATGGGGTATGCAAATGAACTACCAGGAAATTTTTATTTCCGTTTCTCTTAAGGCGGAAAATCACCTATTGGGTTTTTGCGTCCGCATTAAACGTGCGAGAGCGCGCCTTCTATCCGCGTCCGAAAATCTTAAAAAACGTGCAATGCAAACATGTGAAAACGGAGTCTATCAACGTTCTAGCACGAGATTTTGTGAGGAAGGGTAACGAGTTTTTCGACAGAATTCTTTTTCAAAAGACACAATTTTGCCACTCATTATGTTGTGACATTGCACCGATTTTGCTCTTGGTTAAAATATATGCTACATTTTTGGCATGCGGACTTAAAATTTTCTCCGAAAATGATCAGTCCCCCAAATGAAAATGGTACCGCTTATATCTGTATATGTTTTAATTATAGTAATGGGGTACTATGAACCCTATAAGAGAGAAAGAGGTGAAATCTCTTATTTTGGTAGTGTGAAAATAATAATGTTTATTCGAAAATACGGGATGGACTATAATATTCTACAGAAGATCATTCAGTTTTGTCGCTAAATCAATGAAAGACTTATGAGTAGTTTACACAAACAACCTGACCATGGATGAAGCCTACACAGAAAAAAAATGCAAGGGCACGCCTTTCACCGAAAACCCTCCGGGAATTTTTCGGGCTCGGGGAAATATTTTGGCTTACGATGGTTGCATGCAGGTGTAGACCGAAAATTTTTGTTACAATTTGCAAAGGAGCTGCCCAAGTGCCTGATGCCCCCTGCTTGGAAACAATACATGTCCGCGCTAAACTGGTGGAGTCCGGGCATTAGTACGAAACTTTCAATGGTCCACAAATTCATCATGTGTATTCCAAAAACAAACGTCGCAATTTATCACTTTTAAATTAATATCCCACATAAACGGACATGCAGTTGTAGCGACCTTGCGGTCAGCACCCGGACAGTATGGGTCTAGGACCATTTTTCGCATGTTGATGAAAGGAAAACACTTTTCTGGGTCAGCCTCAGCCTGGTAACTAACTTTCACCCCGGACACTTGCAACTTCCAGTCCGCCCATGCAGACTAGCGGTGGGTCGGGGAGATGAGGGGTCGTATTTGTTGGGCATGTGGAACGTGGGGGTGGAGCTGGTTGCAATGGTTTGCAAAAAAAAAAATCACTCAAGGTTTGGTGCAGAAAGAAACATGGAATCAATGGTATTCCAAAGCATTTGCAAGGATTCTTACACTAGGTTTAAGTTTCTGCATTGTGTGTAAAAATTAACTTCATCTATTTTTCATGGTCTTTTATTTCAGGGCCCCAGGTCACAAAACACAAAATTGGGGCCATGCACCTCGAATCGACAATCATGTTGCGTGAGAAATCTTAATTAGGGTGTCAAAATGTTGGACAGGTGCCAAAAACTTTGATGGTTTTGTGAGGAGGCAATCACCCCTTCTACCTCGAGATTTAACACTGGATATGTACCATGAATTTTGATTCTTTCTATTGCAACTAATTACTTCCCAAGAAGACTGATATCGGAAATTTCCAGATAGTGGTAATACTTCAATTAAATATTATGACTGGGAAAGAGAGCAAACTTAGTGAGTGTGGGCTAGATGGTGGGTACCTAAAGGTTTCAAGGATGAAAAGGATATGGGTTGTGGCATCATTAAAGGAGTTGTATTTATATGTAGAAGACAAACGGTATCACCAATACTATTAAGTACCGTCGTTACTGGATAAAGATACACGCCTGTGGACTCTTGTAAAACAAACACGCCATTCTGTAAAAATGCCTTCAATGCAGTTCCCAATATATTTCGTTAACTGAACATGTTTATAGTTTGGGTGTTTCATTTTTACAATACGTACCCCAACACGTACCACTCCCTTACTAAATCCATTCTTTCTCAATGTTGAATTTTTACGTTTTTGCCATCTTGGTCTGCGTTTTGCGTCCAACTTGCTCGACATTGAAACCATGATCATTCACGGTTACGTCTTTGTGAGCACCGGTTGGCATAGAGCATGGACAAGAAAATATGCGTTCATGTTAGATTTTGCGCCTGTTAACTCCGGCGCGATTTCACTGGCACGCAAAAAGTAGACGAATGAGAATCTGCGTTTCATTGTGACAAAATTGTATGCGCGCCTTAGCAACTCCTTTGTCAACCCGTAATGTTTTTTTTTTTTGTAAACATGGATGAGTCTGTTACGCGTGTACAATAATGTGCATTTTAGCATGCACATCATTGCGCGTGTACCATCCGTCATCCGAAAAAATCGCTACCCAATCGATTTTTACGGATACCAAATCGGATGTCGGACTACGTTCGGATAGGTCTGTTATGCGCTTACCTAATTCATTATTCGGCCAAAATTTTCTTGTACGCTTCGCGCCAACCTACCGTGGGCTGTGCTTATAGTTGCCTACAGGCTTCGCCCCTCCCTTGGCAAATTCCTGGCTACGCACCTAGGTACATTTTAGTAACATCTAGGGAGCTGGTGAGTCAGCCTGGAATGCTGGTCCATGACTGACGTAATGTGTGCATTTGTAGATCGGTGGCTATATTTTAATGTGAAAATTAAGGACTAGCCAGTCCATTGCATTGAAAAAGAATGGAAGGAGATTTAGTTGCCGTTTCCCTTACCAACAAAGTTTTTTAATCTTTCAAAATTCACATGAGAATGTGGGAGGAAAGTTTCGTAAAGATTTTTTTCGAAAAGTTAAGAGTCGGTTTAAAAATTTAACTGGAAAGGGGTTTCAGAGTTATTTTAAAAAGGCTTACCGGGGGAAGGGGGTTGAGGGGCTGTAGTCTCTGCCCATTCAAGATAAGAATTTGCTATTTTCGGGCAAAATATATGCTATTTTCGGGTAAAAATGCTTTACAATTGGGCAAACTGCTGCAGCTTCACTCCTCCCCACATTAAAAGTATAGTCTCGTAGATTTGTGGTTTTCAATATGAGTTTTGTTTTTATGGTTTTAGTTGAAGTCCCTACTTTATTGGCAAGATAAAGAACGTGCCCGTCTTCACAAAGTTTGTAAGGTTGCGCTGTACAGACCCCAGAGAAGGGGTTTAGCAGTGCCTTAGATTTTGTATAGATCTGTGTAAATTACATAACGATTGTTAAAACCCACTGTTAAAATATTCCAAACGTGTAGTTTGAAAAGTTAACGTAAACTAATCACACACAGGCACTGTAAAATGAAGAAGGGTTGCGATTTTAATAAATTGTAATCGGTTGTGACCTTGTATGGTCGCAAAATAGCCCCTAAAATTCACTCCATTTTCATGAAATCTGGAGAAAAATCATTTAGGCCCGACAAGTCTGAGTCGCAGCTATAGGCTTGATTCTTAATCCCTTTTCGTATTTACAGATTGTGACTTACATTCACAAACCCTTAAATTTGCAGAGTTGCAACCGACCGACAGATAACTACTTTCCAGTTTCCAACCAGTAAAAAAACTAATCTTTTCCTTGTAGTTAGTAAGTTTACAAATATTGACTTTCACTCGTATTTTGTGAGAAATAGACATTTTTCGTCCTGTTCTTTCCAACCAGTCTATAATCCTACACAAAAGTACTACAATTATTTTAATATCTTTCGGAGAGGGGGGAGGGGGAGGGATATACTCAAATGGTTGGTTCGATTATTCAGTGTTAATTTATTTCTGTGAAAAAAAGAAAACTTTGTGGTAAACCGTTTGGTATATCGGGAAATGTGTTGCAAATACCCCATCAAGAAAAATAAGATACATAAAATCTCTTTGGCTTCTTTCTAGTGCAATTTAATAAAAGTATAAATACTGGTCAGCTAGAAAACTACAACCCCCTACCTCATATGAATTTACTGAGGAAGTACAGTGCTTTCCCTACCTCTGACCAGGAAATATTCAAGTAAAATCAAGTGCTTTTGGCTCTTTGGCTTCTTTTAATGACAGTAAATGTGACACACTGAAAAGCCAGGATATACTGTTCAGACAAATTCAACGGTTAATCCCTTATCATCACTTGAAAAATGAAACTGCAACCTCCTATTTTTAAAGCCCTAAGGACCAAATTTGGATATTTCTATACCTTTTCTATATCTATCTATATATATATATATATATATATATATATATATTTCTGTATGGCCTGAAACACATTGGGGTGCCGCAAACGTTAGACAGGGGAATGGGGATGCAGACAGGGGGATGGTGATCTTACTGTTGCTTGTTTTGCTTGTTCGTCTCATCATTTTTGTCGAGGATTGTAGAATGGAGTCAGTAATGGCATGATGGCAGACTCATGATGTAGAGGTCTGCAGGTCGAGAGGGTTGTCTAAGTGCCATTTTGGGGACGCAGCTCCTTTGGGAAGTAGAACTGCTTCGGGGTTAACGTTTTGGTTTCCGCCGTTCGGCATCCACCCATGGACTATTGACAAAATAATTTTCGTTTTGTGAAATTTGATTTTTGCTAATTTGAGGATTGTTTTATTGTTACAAATACAGCCGGTAAGTGTCCTTAAAAAGCGGCTTTGCCTATCTTGATTTACACAAAGGGTGATTAGCCAGAAACCTTACTCAGCGTTAATTGATGGTAATTCGTTAACATGACAAAACACTAAAAAAGCACACTAGTTATACGAATAGCGAATGAAAGAGTTGTTCTTTCATTTGCTATCGTTAAAAACAATACCCAAGGATTTTATTTTCAAGATGAATTCATCTATTCGGCATCCTTTTTGTACGACGCAGTAGTAGTCACATGCTGTAAAAGATAATGAAAACGATTCCCTCGTAGGTGTCGACGGACTGCGGTAAACCCTTAGACCTGGAACGGACACGACACGTAAATAACCAGTCAAACTCTTAGCGTTTTCACTTTGCCAATGTCGGAAATCGAAAGACCGGACAAATCGTAAGCGGCACACTCAGATCATGTAACTCGTTCGAGGTGTAGAATCGTTCTCCCGTAAACTGTTTTCTTACTTTCAAATTACTCTTCAAAATTCTTCTTTAAAAACACGCCCTCGTTTACCATTAAAGTTAAATCACTCGAGCGTTGTAGTGTGAATACCGTCAATATTGTGACGTCATAATGTACCTTAATGTATTTCATCTCCATCATTACACATGCTTATTTTCATTTCAAGGGCATTAGACATTATTTTAAGTGTACTCACCAACAGCAAGATTAAGAATGTAGAACGCCGCGTTTGACGCACTGTAATGCTTCTGTCTGTACACCGCGATGACAAGAAGGTTACCGACAGTACCGAAGATGCAAACCGTTATGAAAAATGGTACCTCAAAGCTCTGCCTTCCCGTTTGAAAATTGTAAGGATCAGTGACGAGAGGTTTCGTTGTCATCTCTGTAAAAGTCGTCGTTGTTAGCTCTACTCCATCCGTTATCAAGTTTTCCATTGTACCCGAAGAAGTAAACTCATGCATGCTCTGAATATCCATGGTGAACCCCAGAAGTACTTAAAATTATCTCTCAAAGCCTCAGTACTAACCAGGGCAAAATTCAGTTAAAAAACTTATTCACGTGCTCTTAACTATCTGTCTCCTGTCTATGATGAAGCCACACAACAATTTGTCGTAAAATATTTTAACGCATTTTCAAGGCGTTAATTGAAATAAAGCCTTTCCCTGGATGTCTGATTTTAAACTGGTGGGTGCTTAAAGCTGCATGGTAACTGAGAGCATATCTGTATATAGTAGTCTCGCTATGATCTGTAATTTTTAAAAGCGGACATATTTCAACTTGTGACGTCACACTGATATTTACACCAATCAGCGATCGCAATGGTTTCATTTTCTCTCTTCCGACTTAATTTGCACTCATCTTGCCCAGTATTCTTATCATTACAATTTGCTATCTGCCAATTAGTTCAGTAATTTACAAGCTGTTAAAATTTCCCTTTTGTTGGTGATCAGCACTTTCGACATATCGCAGATAACTTCAGCTAAAAATGCTTACATTTTGAAACAAAAATGGGCTTGGACAATAGATCGGAAGCAATAGATAAAGGGATGTTGTTAATTAATCCCAAAGGTGACTAGCCGTATACAATGATGACAATTAAGTGCAATGTAAGCCTTGTCTGGTCTGGGTACTGTCTTGGTTGTGCGATAACTTCCCACGCAGAGGCTTTCGCAGGGTCAGCGTCATCTCCCTGGAAAATTTTGCGGCTGTCAGAAACACATCGTCATTTACTTTCACAATTCATTTACTTTGAAAGGAAAAAATATTTTATTTGGGATACAGAAATGCCGGAAAATTTTTGCGATTGCAACTATTTCCTTAAAATAAATGAGTGTCGGGTGATCAATATTCAGATATTGCTTTGTACGGTTTTAATGGTATGAGTAAACTGTTCTGCTTGTCGGAAAAGTACTAATATCTCGTTGGGTGTTGGAACACTAGTAATCACAAACAAGGGAACCTTTTGGGAAATTAGTTAGTCAAGTCGGAAAGTGGGGTTCGCATCCCCCCAAGAACGTATTTTTCAAAACTACATTTTTGTAATCATCAACTTGTCTAATTAAGGATTTTAATGTCCCCAAAACGACTTCATGTACTATGCGGTTCATTTGGCTCCATATTGGCCCCCATCTTGCATTTCTGACGAATACAGATAAACCGGCAAAATTTTGAAGTAAACGTGGTACAAAGAAAAATCACTACGAAAAAAGACACTTAAAAGTTTCATTTTGGCATAAGGAATTTTTTAGATGACTATTTAAATAACAAAGGGATATAAGTGTCCAAAATTCCTGAAAATGTGATAAAATGAGTGGAATTCTCATTCAGTTTATTACACATAAGCCTAGATTTTTTTGCGTAATACAAACGATGTGACCACCTACATTCCCCCATTATTTTGACGAAACCATCTTTTTTCATTGCTTCCTCTCCATACCTTAAGTTTTATGGCGTTCAATATGAAATAAACTGATATTTAATGCTTGTTTTCGTTGCTAGAAGGCTAAGACAGTACTTGATTTTATTGCTGGATATTAGGGGTGGGTTAGGGGAAAGTGAAATAACTCTATTTTTACAACCAGTAACCTAAAACTGACAAAGTACTACCCAAAGTATCAGTTGAAATGTGCTCTTTCAGAAGATATGCAGATAATGAAGATGACGTCAGTAATGAGGCCAAATGACGTCCAAACCTTCCCAAACTATGACCTTTGACCCAAATATAGTCTTTTTATCTTTGATTAGTGTTATTAAAGCAGCACTGCACAAGTAAATTAGTCCTATATCGACCAGAAACAGCTTTATTGTATGTCTTCCAACAACTATAGATTACTAATGTGTCACCAATCTACTTGTGAATGACAATTGTCAAATAAAACGTAACCCCAATGACCAAAATGCTCAAAACTTATTTTTACAGCCGGGAAAAGAGAATCTAGTCATAAATGACGATGGATGAAGTAATTTTTTCATTTAAATTACTGGAACATTCTTGCCTTTTTAAGCTGACATGACAGATACGGTACGATGTTTGTAATGTCTAGACAAGACCTTTGCGTGTCCAGTGACTTGAGGAATAAATCGCATTTGGCGAACTATTATTGGTGAATAAACCGTTGTCAAATTTGGAATTGAGACGGTTTATGAGACAATAATAGTCCGATAAATGTGGTTTATTCCTATTCTACTACCGAAAATGTGTGAAAAA
>WURT03660238.1:0-18245 GCA_009936505.3 Holothuria glaberrima
GAAGTTATGCACGGAAATAAAATTCAACAATGCCAGACCAGCGTCCGTCGGACTGTGAATATCTGATCTTTGCGGTTCTGTATCATTAAAAAAATCGGCAAAGTTGTGACGCTATCGGCCAAGTCATGACGCCCAGTTTCAAGGGGCAGATTTTTCTAAGGATTGATGAATCCACTTCAACTTCCATGAAATATAAATATTATTTTTGGATAGCCCAAATCAATAGGATTATACTGAATATTATCTCAAAGGTGTTCTGAAGAACTCGAAGACATTGTTACGGCTCGATATAACATACAAACCAGAAACAGCGAAAGACTACAGAACGAGTTTGAAATTCGAATGGCTTTCTTTTTAACCACCTTTGCTTAATTCTCACAAATATTAAAACTTAGCTTAGGCCAGCCTGTTAATAGTTGTTTGGCTGGCTGTAGTCGTAGTCTCCTCGTCGCTGTGAGGTTATTTCGTTCTGCTCTCGACAAAAATGATGGGACAAACAGGCAAAACAAGTAACAGTAAGATCACCATCCCCTGTCCGCATCTCCGTTCCCTCGTTCAATGCTGTGGCAGCCCAACGTGTTCTTAGAGGTATAGCGATTTCCAACTTTGTTTTTAGTACTTTAAAAAGAGGTGGTTGGCGTTTTATTTTTCAGGTGATGATAAGGATTTGACAGTTGAGTTTGTCTGGTCAGTATCCTGGCTTGTCAGTATGTCATATTTATATTAAACTGTCGTGAAGAATACATCTTTCCCTGGAAGCTATCACGCCTTCTTGAGTACCAACCATTTCAAGCGTATATTTGCCCCCTTCCCGACAAATATTTCCTGTTTAGCAACTATCTCGCCACTTCCAGTACCTTGTCTGGCCAAGGGCCTTTTGATAATTGTGATGCCGACGGAAAAGTCTCTTGCAAACCATGCATACGTGGGTAATTTTGTTCACTGCTCTGTCAATGTTAGACCTCTAAGGACCCAAGTCTGTATGACATTTGAAAAGCGCGTGTATTATTTTATTGGTATTAAACCCTTGACAACATACTCTTATGGGGCCCGTACGGATAAACATCTGGGTCTTTCATGATGCCCTTCAGAGCACTACATGGGAGGACTTGTCCACACCGGCTGCATAAAGATAAGTTCACGGTGCTCATGTGGGTCTAACATGGGGGAACTTACCCACTGAAAATGTACCAACTGCCCACATGGGCCCCTTGGCCAAATTTCACGGAGCCCTTGCTCATATAAAGGCCACCATGCTCACAGATATCCCTTTTTTGCCCATGTGAGAATATTAAACAAGCAAAGCCAACAAAAATAAAAATCAACAACCCCCCCCCGTCCGCATCCCCATTCCCCTGTTCAATGTTGCGGAAGCCCAAAGTGTTCTGAGACTTCAACATTGATAATACGGGGAGCGGAGTTTGTCCCATGTACTTTTTCGAGGATAGTAGGTCCTGAACAATGCGGTTGACGCTCGCGTTATGAAGCAGCGATAGTTTTTATTAGGCAGGATTCCCTAATTTTGGCCCTTTTCTCTGTTGAGTGCAATCTTTCTAGCTGACGGTCCTTCAGCAATGCCCCTCGTTACAGTTGGATGAACGAAGGTGGATCTCTCGCAGCACAGCATAAGATATGGTACAATATGCCTGGTTTCTGTGTGCACTGGTAAAACGTCTAGTTGATATATAAAATGGTGGAATATTTCGTGGTCCTGTTATTGCAAGAGTATTTTTTATACTGATCAGCAACTGTTCCAGAGCACTCCCGAGTAGCAAATTCTAATATGTTTACGTGAAACCATGCTTAGTTTACAGCAAGTTGAGCAATAAGCTTTACTTTCTCATTGTCTAAGATATGCACACGTTCTTTGAGTCACGTAGAGCTCTCTGTTAACACCATCTGGCGGTGGTTTCTTGAATACTACCACGGATTAGTAGTACCTTGCTTGATGTATTCTTGAGCGAGAAAAGACGTTTCGTGTTTTTGCAATGTATTCCAGGTTTAGTAGGTTTTCACCGTTTCATGTACATGCTTAGGTAAAAGTAAAAATACATTGTAATACAGGCAGATATTTTGTTGGTAAACCCTGATAAAATTCGCATGTAAATTCATGAACATCTATTAGCATCCTAGGACGCATTTTCATAATATTACTTGTCAACAAGTAAACGTGATGTTTGCAACTATTCGTACTTTTTAGCTATCACTTTTTATTCAGCATATATATATATATATTTAGGCAGGGAAAGCAAAACCGAGAACAGTGGTTTTAACCGAGGAATAATTATGTTTCTTTTTTCCCCTTAGAATGACTGACAACCACGGAATCTGCTGTCTATTTGCCAGCAATGCTAACATAAGCTGCTACGCTCCTGAATCGCCATTTAATGCGTGTGGGAGTATGCTTCCAAATCATTTTCTTCGTATTAGTCTGTGGTTGATATGCTTCCTCTCTTTACTGGCAAATTTGATCGTCATAGTAAGCCGTATTAAAGCTAAAATCCCTGCAATGCGTAATATGTTTTCATCAACAGTGAATACAAACCAAAATGCGTTCCTTGTAAACCTAGCGATTGCCGATTTCCTTACGGGAGTGTATCTTCTTTCTATAGGAATAGCTGATGTTAAATTTGGTAAAGAATATTTTCTTTTTGGTAAAGCTTGGAGAAACTCGCTAGGATGTAGAATAATTGGTTTTGTTGGTATCGTTTCTAACGTTGCATCACTTTTAAGTTTAACTTTTGTTAGTGTTGAGAGATTATTCACCGTTGTTTTTACCTTCGGCAGGTTTCGCTTTGGGTCAAAGTTAACTCCAATTATATGTGTGGCGATATGGGTTATAAGCGGTATAATGGCTCTTATACCATTGGTCCTGTCTACCTCTGTCCAAGGAATTTTCGGTTTTTCCGATATTTGTTTGGGGTTACCATTTGTCACAGTGCCAGAGACAACAGAGGATGATGTTTTATTTACGTATAGTCACTACTTGGGGACTGTACAATCAGTAACTTTCAGAAGTGATATTCCAGACCTTCAGTGGGTGTATTCACAAATTGTGTACATTTACTTTAGCTCCACGTGTGTAATAATCATAAGCGTATCTTACGTGGCCATGTTCAAATCCGTAATTGCATCTAAAGTAAGTTCAGGTCGGCCTGGGAACAATCAAGAAGAGGTAAAAATGGCATTGAGGATGTCATTAATTGTTGGTACGGATCTGATCTGTTGGCTCCCAGTCATAGTAGTAGGAATTTTGTCTACAGCTGGCCACAAGATAAGTATTGACATGTACGCATGGTTTGCCATATTCGTTATGCCAATTAATTCTGCCATAAACCCTTTCATCTACACCATCCCAACAATAAAGCAGAAGAAAAACAATCAGCCCTCATTTATTGATGTCCAGCGGCAGCATCCAGAGAATGAAAATGGCCAGGTATAGCCTAATTTGGCCCCATTGATCCCCATCGGAAACATTCCCTGGCCGTACTGATATCAATGAGCTTTTTCAAGATGTACTCTAATAAACCACTGTAGTGCAATAGAAGTACTTACCCGGACTTCCTAAAACTTCAAAAGTGCAAAATCTAGTGTTTGAAAACCAAACCCCGTGGAAGCGATCAGTTCATCGTCAGAAGTAAGCAATGGCCACGTTATAGCATTTATGGTGGAAACGACTTCACAACCAAACGAGAAGCATAACATCGTTCCCTTTGAAGTTGTGAGTCAGTCAGTCAGTCAGTTAGTACGTACTTACGAAAGTAAGTACGTAAGTAAGTAATTAAGTAAATAAGTAAGTAGGTAAGTGAGTGAGTAAGTGAGTGAGTGTGTGAATGAGTGAGTCAGTCAGTGAGTCAGTCAGTAAGTATAAGTGAGTGGGTGAGTGAGTGAGTGAGTGTGGGAGTGAGTGAGTGTGGAAGTGAGTGAGTGAGTGTGGGAGTGAGTGAGTGAGTGTGGGAGTGAGTGAGTGAGTGAGTAAGTGAGTGAGTGAGTGGGTAAGTGGGTAAGTGAGTAAGTAAGTAAGTTAGTTAGTAAGTAAAGTAAGTAAGTGACTGAGTGAGGGAGGGAGTGAGTGAGTGATCGAGTTAGTAAGTACTCGCACCAACAGCGGTAAACAGAGTAACAAAATCAACTTAAAATGAAATAACAATAAAAATGTTTAAATGTGCAAATAATACATTAATTTAAAAACTGTAAAAGTTGTAAAAATTAACGATGAAAATTATCGTAAAAAACTTTTTTGCACGTGTGACGAATGAATTGTGTCTAGTTTACACTGGAAGAGGCACAGGTAGATGGATTTAACAGATGGCTGACACTCTCCAATTACCTTTTCTGTTTTCTTTATAATGCTTTCAATGCGATTCAGTCTTGTTGTACTGACAAAACAGTATCTCCAAACCCCACTAAATGTACAATTATAAAAAAAACCTAAAGTCTCAGAACTGAAATTAAAATTCGACAATTAATGGGGGCAATAATCCACATTATAATGGTGGCTATATTTGAGAAACCGTCTGGTAAAAGTGATGTTTCTTCCCAACCTCTACCCTGAAAAGTGCTATAAAAGGGTTTTCGATATTTACTTTTTTTTATCAGTAGTGGCTTGTCATGCAACGAATCTTTTTGTAAATTTAGCAATTGTACACTTTTCTTAGATACCCTGACTTGCTTTGGTGGAGGGGGGTGCCGGGCGTTTTCCTTACTCATTGTACGAAAGTGTTTAATATTCCAATTTAAATTCAAATATCATAGAATATTACAAGTCAGCACGAACAGTCTACGTCATGTTTCTGGGTAAGCTAACGTAAAATGAAAATTGGGCAACTAACCTTTACTTAATAAATACTACTCTGTTATTCTTTGGGCAATCACCAGCTAGGTGGACAAACTTTATGCTCAAAACATTTCTGTGATCGGTTTATGTATTTTAACTAAAGGGTTATTTTTTTTTGCATGGATATTGTAGCTGTGTCTGATTAACTGTAGTGATTGTGATGTGTTGTATAATTAGTAACAATATAGTAAATGAGTTAGAGAGATGTAAGTGTTTACTGCTGCCGTTGCACATGCTTTGTTATTAGAAGTGGTTATTATGATGACGTAGGTGTACAATATATAATAAAGTCTAATGAACTTGATTAGAGTTAACCACCTCCAGTGTATCTACTTACTTGGAGGATTATGAAGAAAAACTTATAAACTTCTTATGAAAAAGAGAAGAATCTTAAGAAAATGTCATAATTTTTTGTTTTTTTATCTTTTGAACATATTGTATGACTTCTTGTGTCAGTAATAACTAGGTAAATGTTTTCTGTATTGTTTTGCATGTACTCGTGTATGATGTTTGTAGACTGACTTGTAGAGACGTGTTTAGAGTATTAATTAATCAGAGTAAATGCGGGATTATACTATTCTGTAACACAAAATGGAGCAGCCTTAATTAAGGTGACAATTGAACTGGTTTAACACCTTTCGAACGTCACTGGTAAGTGTTTGTCTCATTCAACCAGTACATAATTCATGGAATCAATGATCACGAAACTGTATGTTCATTTCGTTTTTCTTTAAATTCGTTTTTCTTAAAATAAGTGTTGATATTTGGAAACACATTGTGGGCTTTGATCTGAACGATCAGACAAAAATTTGTTCATTATTATGTCAAGTAGTTGGTTTTTTTTTTGTTGTTGTTTTTGGTTCTTCTGATGCTCAAGATGCTTAACAACTTTTTTCGGGAGTTTCGTTTTGATCCCTTGTTTATTTATGTTAAATGAATTTATGTTATAACGATGGTTTTTGTGTACGCGTGTGTGTATGAATCGGTGTTTTGGCGTTTAACTTGTAAAAGCAATAGCTTGCAATTAGAATATTTGATAATTAGCCTACTGGCCATATACAATTTTTTTATTGAGAGGAAGAAGTTCATTGTTCTCTGTTGGTGGAAATGAGAGGTTATCTGAGGTCACAAAAGACTAAAACCGAAAACATTGTGAACACAATCTTTGAAGACAGGAATAGCCGACACGTTTCAAACTGGTCATTCAAATGCTATATTTATTCAGTACATAAAACCTGTTATTTTTGTAGCTATGAGTCAAAAGTTATCCGAGGTCAACAGAGGTGAGACTACGAAGACCTTGCCAATTGCTCGTGAGCACGATATCTCAAGATAGGAATAATGAGTATTTTTGTACTTAACATATTGTTTTTTGAGGAGGTCAGATTTTATTTGAGTTCAGTGAAGGTCCCAAAAAGGTTGTAAATACCATATCTCAAATTATGAACAATTGATCCTCTTCATGCTTGGATTTATAGTTAGAAGCGTCATACTGTTGTCTTTGATAGAGGTCAAAGGATATCTGAAGTCAACGAAAGTCACCAGGCATAAGAAAATGGTATCTTGTCAACAGGCAAGTTGAGAACAGTGAATAGTTTTATACTTGATTTTGATGCATATTAATGGGTTATGGTGTGGTGTACACTGTTATTGTTGGCGGAGTAACGTTATGATCTTAAGTCGCCAGAGGTGACCTACGAAAACCTTGTAGACTGGTTGTAAACACGATATCCCAAAAGCGTATCAATGAGACATATCTTACGTATCACAGGGATTACCAATATTTAAGTTCATTGACCCTGTAGTTTTTGGCGGAGGTCAAGGCTAATTTGGAATCACTGGAATTCAATTTGTGAAAAATTTATTAATACGATCTCATCTCACGAGGGGTACCCTTCAGGTATCTCATACTTAACATGAAGATGCTCTACATAAAACTCAAGAACACGTAAGTGTTTGCACGCCAAATGTCTTCTGAGACTAGCGGAAGTATAGTTTCGAAAAGTTGTAAACACGATATCTTGAAAAAGCACCATCGAGGTATATCATACTGCGAGGGTAGATGTGTTTCTTTGAGTTCAAGAAGCCAATTATTTTTTTCTTTTCTATCCTTTTTTTGTAAAGGCCATTGGTAATTTAAGGTTGAAAGAGGTGAAGCTATGAAAACCTCGAAAACTGCGTATCCCCAAGAAATTAACTGTTGGGATCTCATGTTATGTAGCATGTGGATGACAAAATTTGTTTGCAAGAAGCGTATTGCTGGTGGTGGACAAAGGCAATTAAAGGTTACCAGATGTGTAGATAGGGTATCTTATGGAGGTATCCCTGAGGAATCTGATTAGTATCATGTAGATGTTCCAAACTGAGGTCAAGACGCGTTTGCGCGTATGGTTTTAATGAAATCCAAAGATAATTTAAGGTAATTTAAGATCTAAAACTGAAGACCTTTTAAACATTATACCTCAAGTAGTGAAGCTTTGATGAATTTCAGATAAGTACCGAATACTGTGCTATATAATTGAAATACTTTATTTGAGGTCAAAGGTCAGCAAAACAGTACCACATTGCCAATGGATCTGAAACATGAACCACCAAGTTGTATACACCCTAAATTCACGAAGAAACGGGCAGTGGGAAACCCCTGTGGGTTTGAGAATTTACATTCAGCAAGAATCACTAAACGTTTGAGTCTGTTGTTTTTCTTTATTCCTCGTTGAAATCACCTCAGTACATTTTGTACAATTTCAACTGTGTATGCGGTAATAAACTTGCAGCTGACTTAACAGTCATTTACAAGAAATAACAGGCTAATCAGAAGTAGCTCGCAATTGATATGACTGAAAATGAAATATTCATTTATACATTTTAGTGTGTACTTTAATATATATGTAATGTTAATGGATTGCATATTAACGATTATATAAATTATGAGGTGTCAGAAGATCGAATATTAGCTTAATAACATCATACATTTAAGTACAAATGTTACCTTGGACTGAATTAAAGTGGATTGCTTGAGTGTGATGACCTACCAATAATACCTCAAGAAACAAATCATATTTCGGGATGTGACTACCTGAAAAAATAGTTTTACTTTCAAAACATACAAAATAATAAATATTTGTAACCGCGCTACTGCCGAAGGCCAAAAATGGGGTTTAAGAGACAGTATTCTTGTGTATCAACGTATTCCGACCCCTTTGTCTGTCAATTCGTTCACGTCCATTAGCTTTAAATGCAAACGTAGATTGAAACCCAATAGTAACCACGTGGATGGTACGAAATCAATATACCTTAATAATTACGCCAGTGTTGTAGGTAAACCTTTAACCTCACATTTATTGTCACGGTAAAGAAAGTTATATTAAAGAGATTAAAAGACCAAAATAGCAACCTTGGGAATACACACTCGGCTCCTTTGCTTTGTCGGAGAGATTCTATTAACTCCGTGGCCCTTTTCTTACTTTATTACAACTTGTTTATGCTACTAAATAGGTTACTGAATATTAATATATTACAAAATTGAAACTTACCTGTTCTTGTCTAGCCAAATTGGCTGATCCGCGCAAAGTACCAGGTTACAAATGAAATGGTCCTGTACACACTTCTTTTATTCAACTATGTTTTGAAATAGTTTAAAGTCTCATCATGTAGCTACGTTTGAAGTCAGCGAAGTGTTGTCTTTGTTCAGGCTTGGAAGTTCATGTTCCTTGAAAGACCGACTGCGTAATACACCTTACGTAAAAGGCAGAAAACGACAGAATTGCATATCGTGCACCATGATGAACAACGAAATCAGTAGCACGTTAGCAAATAACAAAAGAAAAATCTAGAGAAGTGACGGTGGTAACATTCATTGTCTTGAAAATTTCTGAATGTAGGTGCTTTTATTTGACACCACGGAACTGCATATTACTATCATAATCTTATTTTCAATGTAGATGTTAGTATCTTTTGTGCCCTATAAAATTCCCATGAAACCTTTAAGTGCATCAAAAAAAAACAATAAAATGGTTTGTGTTCAATAAATGTTGCAAAACTACCTGCTTAATAATTGTCAATTATCATTTTTCTATTTGAGAAATGCAGCTTGAACAATATGACTTGGGCTCACGTTGAGTACAGAGGTATTAAAAACCTTTCACACACATCCTCTTCCTAACGTAATGAAAAGGACAAATCATGATATAAAAAGAAACTCTTAAAAGTTTAGGATATAGGAGAATAATATGTCAACATTAATCATGCTGTAATATCATCTTAATGGCAGAATAAAATTAACTTCATATAGAGCTAGTTGTCATTACTCTTATGGCCGCTTAGGAGACAGATTGTGCCTTTTCATAATGATACGCTTACCAAACTGGTGTTGAACTGACTACCTGTTTCAAAAGTACTCTTTGACAAAACACAAGTCATGCAATATGATAACATCCCCAATGTCTGCTTCATATAAGTACAAGTTAAGCTACACATACAAGCCTAAGAAAACCTTATTCCCTGTAAGAGAATAACGGAAAATAATCAACTCGAAAAAAAAAAAACATTGCATCATACTCTCTGGTCAGAGCAACAAAAGCTTAATTAATTACCGAACCTAATATCTTGTGAAGATCTTGACTTATTAGCATACCCTGATCAATGACAGGAGACTTGAAGTTAGCCTTAATATAGAAAATCAGTTGTTGAGCTATAAATCCTGTTGTCAAGTTTTGTTCCCGATTTACCAAAGACACCTAATAGTACCAGATGTTCAAAATACTTGCCTCAACATATGATTCGCTGATACCAGTTTTCAAAGGCTTGGTTATCTTTCTATCAAAATGTTTTCAAAAAGGGTAATGAAGTATAAAATATGTTTGGTTGGAGAAGATGAAGTGAGCAATCCTAATGGAAGGTAAAGACACTTATACTTAAGAAAATGACAAGGATCCGTTTGAATGATAAACAATAGAGCTCTTAATGTAGAGAGACCCCAGTTGGTCGAATTGCGGGGTCCTTGGCTAAATGTGGTTAGGCGAACGGCTAAAATAAAACGCCACCCAAAACTGTACAAATTGCATACAACATCAGGAATATTTGTCAGTTTTATTTCCTCTTATAAAGGCTAGAACTGTGCCAAATGATTGCATTATTCTTCACTAGCCATTTTGTCCGGGTGCGCCGCCCTGACAAACTCTTAAGAGCGTGCGTTAGCGCCCGATCCTAAAGTTGCCGCCCGCACGAAAACCTTGGCCTCCCGGACAAAAAATATTGCTTTCAATTCCTTTTGAAACGTTGAAAAGTGAATTAAAAATTTTCCGACTCCCCAAAAGTTAAGTATTTGATTGAAAACATACAGTAATAAATCATGATTTTGATCGCCTGTTCCCTCATATAGGCTACTATGGTTTATACAGCTTTGCATGGCATGGCACTTGTAATCAATTGCTGGCAACAACTTCCAAGATTGCGATCTTTACCCAGGGCTCGAAATAACCAACGGCAACGTAAGACTCTTCAAAAACTGTTGCGCCGATGGCAAAAATAGCCGTGATGCCCTCGTAGTTTGCAGTTCGTTCTGTGTCACAAATTCCACTTGTACTTTACTACAGCTAGTATCTAAATGTGTTTAAAATTTCACCCAAATTCATTACTTCCTTACTAACACGATTTTTAAGTGTTTGTTATGTCTCTCCCAAGAGTGATTCAAAGTACCGAGAAAAGTGCGTAACAGACAATGTGGAAACCCCTCCTCTTAGAAAGCACGTTTTCACTTACTGCCAGCCACAAATAGGGAGATTATCACTAAATAATGACAATTTGTAAAGATATCATTAGTTCAAAGTTTTGCCAACGATATAGCACAAGTGTGCACCTAAGCCAAACCAGGCCGAACATTTAGGTTAGCTGGCTACCCCTCCCTTCCACATGACAAATTAAAGAGCACATCCTTTTTTAATTGTCTGATATCTACTCACGTTACATCAAGTTTTTAGCAAATATAGCAAAAAATTGCACCAAACAAAAATTAACCTGACTAAGTGATCAATTGTCAGTTTTTCTTAAGCTTTAAATGTAAACAATCAAAGTAGCCGGAACTATACTGATTGTTTTGATCTTCTGTTCTCACTTTTGGCCCCTTCCACATTTCACGGTACATCTAACTTCTCGACACGCTCCCCAAAAGGTCCCAGGGCAGCAACTTGATATTGAATTACGTAGACAAGCTGTCCTTTTTCATTATCAAAGTGGTTAACCTTGAAGCCATATCATAATAGATATTTGTTGATTGCTTGATTGCATTTATTCGATAAAAATTTATAAATGTAAAAATACATAAAAATACATAACATATAAAAGTGTACCAAGGATAACACATTAAAGTGAAATCACTTATTTCCAATGTGGTCCTTGGAAGTACAAAAATGTTCTAAATATAAAAAAAAGAAATAAAATAAAAATTTGAAGATAAAAAATTAATTTTACCAAAAAAAAGTACGACAGAAGACAGTCTTAAAATTGTAGCAAAAATATAAAAGATATAAAAATATATAATGAAAGTAAAAATTATGCATAGATAAAATTTCTCATAGGATATTCCAATTTCCTCCATAAAAATGATTTTAAATACCTCTTGAAACTATCTTTATTATTGCACATTTTAATATGGTACGGTAAACTATTCCATAAGTATGCTCGAAAGAACTCTTGCCAAAACAAAAAACTTGTTATGTGAAACGTAAGAGCTAGTCATATCATTATGCTGGTATATGAGCTACTTCAAAAGACATCAAGACACCTTTTCTTTTCCAAACAAATATTAAAAATACCTAGCGCCCCCACCGTCTGTAGCTGAACTTACTTGTTTTGCCAATTTAATGAGGAGGAGTAGTTCCGTTTCTCAATTACATGAGTTTGTAGAGTGAATTCATTTTTTTGTTTGGGGCCTTTGGGTAATTTTGTTAATTCCACATACAACGTCTGACATCAATTTTAATCATGGAAAGCTGATCAAGTCAGTAAATATGATTTTGATAAGTTGCTGAGGAAAGGAAAGACTGATTTTAACCCAAACTGACGAATGTCTTTCTAAAGCCTATACCTACAATCATTTGCTGATAACAGTTCTGTATTTCAATTAGCGTAGAGTTGATCTCGACAGTTATGAGCTAAGAAAATTAATATCATCGACAGTTACTCTGATGAATCTTGTATGGCGCTGACAGTATCAATTACTTACAGACATCCATCTTTGAAGTATACAGAAC
Source organism: Holothuria glaberrima (assembly GCA_009936505.3). Lineage (NCBI taxonomy): Eukaryota > Metazoa > Echinodermata > Holothuroidea > Aspidochirotida > Holothuriidae > Holothuria > Holothuria glaberrima. The sequence continues at coordinate 12,088 of WURT03660238.1, forward strand.
ATATATTTAGTTTTGCATCAACGGAAAGAGCCTGACATTAAATTACATCAAAAAGAGTAAATGCAGTTTTTTTTCCTTTTAGAATACTGACGGTTAACGTTACTACACAACACAGCATATGAACAAAACATATAGTAGCACTTTAAGTGAAAGAAACCAGAGGGAATCAGCTTATAACATAACATTTTTTAACAAAGATGGATTTCATGTGACGTCACGCGCGCTTGATTCCCAGGGACTGAAGGGCAAAACACGCACGCAGTAAGTGTATTTACAGCATCCATGCACGGCATAACCATAGATACTACTGTGACACAATGAACGCGTGCCCTTTAAAACCAAAGAGACGCGCAATCTTGCCCTTCAAAATCGCGTGAGACGCGCGATCACTTGACTCAGTGAAATCCCTCTGCAGCTGCACTATTGTGTACTGAATGCAATGTATTTAGTAGACAGTAACAACTGAAAAGGTAATGCGCAAAATAACCTTATTCTATTATTCTCATACAAGTCCCCATAATATGTACGGTGCATGTTATGTATGGAACTAGTTGTACTCGTTACAAGTTATGACACCATAAGTAAAGTGATGTAGTCTGAGAAAAGCAAGGGGCATGGATATTAGATGAAGTCACTTATTGCCTATTTCCATTGCAGACAACAATTAAAAAGAAAACATTTTTACCACAAGAAATACACAAACGTTTTTTTTTTCTTTTTTTCTTTTTTTTCATTTTTTTTTTTTTTGGGGGGTGGGGGGGTTGAGTATCAGCCTTTGCATAATGTTCATTTCAACTAAAGATCAGATTCTAAATATGCAAAGCATTTTTTTTATTCAGATGATAAGTAACGTTGAAATACCCCTTCCGCTTCCTCCGTATCACGGACACTGGACTCAGATGTCAAAACTCTGTGACGGTCTCTAGGATCCACGCTTATCGTTTGATAATTTGCAAGACAAATCATTTTTATTCAAAACGTGTAGATTTCGTCCTTGGCCCTTATCATGCATAGTCGTACTTATCAACCTCTCATAAAGTATCTATTTTATTAACGATTCTATCATCTCTAGCTATCCGATATTGAGAATCCTGCATTCTGATTGGTTAAACACTGACCTGTAATTCTACAGCACACGGTCAGTAAACGTAAAAACTGATTAGGATGAAATTTTTCACACATTTTCCGTGCTAGAATCTTCTAGAATCTTATTTTGCCAACTTTGTAGTACCGACGGTTTGTTTATGCATCAATAATAGTCCGCTAAATGTGATTTATTCCTTAATTATGAGTTAACTCAATTATAATAAAAATATGAAGGACATTGTAGCTACAAAACAATATATCAACTTCTCCTGAACTTAGAACTCCGCACTCGCTTTGTATTTATACGCCTTCTAGATAAGTCGAATAATTTACACCAAAAATATGATCTCACTTTCATGTTATTTTGAAAACCAACCTTTTAAAAATCCTGCACTGATGACAATGGCTACGTATATTTGTGTGTATAACATTGCCGTGGTGACGAGTATATTGTTATCTTCAGATTTGAATAGCGTGTCCTACCTTTAAAGTTTGAAGCATATGACCGTACACTCCCTGAAGTGTTTTTTTTTTTTTTTGTTTTTTTTTTGTTTTTTTTTGTTTTTTTTTTTTTTTTCGTGCTGAAGAAGTCTCATCAAGGTACCATAAGGAGCGTCAAGATCATGCATCGTTAACAAAATTGCTTGTATTTTATATTTTTGTTTTGGTTATCTTTTCTTTTCACTTTATGTATGTATGTATGTATGTTATTATTTATTCCTTTAGCAACGAGTACACTGGACCATCTCCTGTTCTAAACTTAACTGGCCGTACCATAACTTTGCCTTTGGGTTTACCGTAGGGAATACCTATGTAGTCGCTGGATGCTGACCTTGCAAAACGAGTGTAAGTTCGCGTATTATAATGTCGACTGTGATTCTGATCAGCATTCCTTCCTGCAACCTGTGCAATATTTGAAGCCGATGACACCCTTAGACACATTTTTCTTCTAGTGTGAGTAGTGGCACATAGCGGCTAACGCAATTCGATTCTGCTGTTGATGTGCTGACAGTTTTTTTTTTTTTTTTCATAGTGACGAGTCGAACAAAAACCTTTGAGAGAGGTCACATATCGCTTTGTACTTGGTGTTTGTCTAAAAGCAGAACTGGTTTTATTATATATTGATGTTTTTAAGCAATTGAAGCGTTAATGGCAACGGATTTTTAATTCGCATTTTTAACATATTACACGCCAAATCTGGCCGGTTGACTCACAGAAAATCTGGCAACAACACTGTTCGGTAAGCATTTTACAATTCAGTTTTGATTAAGCTAGGCTTATTAATTTCTGGCTTATTTTTCGAACTTAGGATTAGCAATTTGTTGTGTTCTGGTACAACATATAGGCCTATAAAATAATGCGAACGCTATTTTCGCCGGTAATTCCGGACGTGTTGAAATGTAAGGTTGGCGCCAGGATTTGCGCAAGGGGGAGGGCAGACTCCCCGACGGGGATGAAGGCGACCCGAAGCACCGACATCCCCGATGCCGTCGAAGGGTTGATGAGGGGCGATTTGAAAAAAAATAAACCTGTGTGCTATACCATGGCACTGCGGGCCATTTATTGCAAAAAATTGTATATACTAGAGGAAAATGGTTCAGTGCTGATTTAATATTTTTGCCGGAATCTAAACTGAATTTTTTAGGTAAGCCTACACTTAAGCAAATTTGTACTTATTTAAAGCTAATATAGGTCAATTGTCCGGGCAGTTGGGCCCTATCGGGCATGACTTACTTATAGGGCTGCGACTTACCGACACAAAAGAACATTAAGTAGGTTTAGCGAAATGAGATAAAGTTCCCGAAATTGACGTAAATCCATGTATTCTACTTGTTAAGTTACTTGAAGAGATGAAAAGGGTTTGTTCGATATTTAGCTATTCATTACGGAACTAAGGAAGAGTGGGCAAAGCGTACCAAAAAATTTGGGTTTTATCGCAGAAATGACCCTTTTGAAAGCCAACATATGTAAACCGACCATGGGGTCAGAATTTTCCCGACAGGGAGCTGGACCATGCCAGCAACCCCAAGTTTCGACAACCCATATGCCAAGTGGGAAGGGGATATGAACGAGCCTAACTATCTTAAACCATTCCAGGGCATATTTTGCACAATATCACTTAATACTTTAAGAGCCGAGTTGCGAACTGATAGTGTTTTTTTGAGTCAGAATCGTGAAATTGCAAAGCGTGCGAGCATTTTTGGTAGGCTTACACAAAAACATTAAGTAATCATTAAGAACAAAAAAACGAAAGGAAAAACTGTAGGGGTTGTAGACCGTATCGGGAATAACATACATTTTGTCGAAACCAACTGGACTACCCAATGAAAGATCCAAAGTTTACTCCGTGAATCGCTCACCAACTGACCGTACCGCATAACACACACATGAAAACACCAAGTAGGCTTTGAGATATGGGATGAAATTTGCGACCTCTACATAACCTGTGTACTCTGCTTACGTGTTGATTACTAAGGCTGACAGGAGTCACGCTTTCTAACTATGTGGAAAGAAACTGTTGAAGAAACTGGAGTGACCCTACAGCGCATGGAACGCGTCGAAAATTTTGGGTTTTTATTAAAGCAATTGTCCTCTTGAGAGCAAACTGAACAGGTAAACGTTCGGGGAGACTAGTCACCGTCGGGGACTACATACTTTATTGTATCGACTAAGACTCCCCTACGAAACTGTAAAAATTCCCCGGCCAGGGAGAGCCTTCCCCGACGGGGGAGGGGCATGGCCCTCTACCACCTTTGGCGCCACCCTTTTGAAATGTATCTGATCTTAGACGTGTTCGTTATTCACTGGCGTACGTGGGGGGTGCATTTAGCCATAGCCCCCGCTCCCTCACGGATGCCATTTTTTTTTTTTTTTTTAGATCCTAAAAATACGTTATTTCTTAACACAAATTTTACTTCAAAAATGTAGCATATGTGGCACCAGATTGCATGTAAGGAAATCTAATTTTCCAATAATTTTCAAAGTGGAGGGAATGCTCCCCATGGCTTCCTCACTGATGCCAATTTTTTTTTAGCTCCTAAAAATACGCAAATTTTGAAACACAAATTTTACTTCAAAAGACAGCATATTTGGCACCAGGGCACCAAACTTTTCAAAAATTTTCAAAGAGGTAGGATATCCCACCATGAACCTCCTCATTGAGGCCAATTTCATTTCAGTTCCTAAAATTACGTTAATTTTCTTAGGCAAATTTTACTTTAAAATGTAACATATGTGGCACCAGATTGCATCTAAGGACACCTAATTTTTCAAAACTTATCAAAGGGGGAGGGGCACAACCCCTCCCCTACGACCCCGCCCCCAAGCCGATGATCACACAACATCCTGCATGCCCCCCCCTTAAGAGAAATCCTGCGTACGACACTGTCGTTGTTATTGATAATAGTGATGTCCTGCACGTTAATTAATGGGTAATTCAGATTAACGTTAGGCTAGCAGGTGATGTAGGCTAGCCCCTCACTATCTCGTGTATAGCCCACGGTTAAGCCAACCGATTGGTGAATGGCCCTGAGTGTTGTTAAAGCATGTCGACCGTCAATACACACGCCTTTAGCCCTATAGACTAGGTCTTCGCTTAGTTGGACTTTACCTACCCTAACGTTAGTAACTGTAAATAGTTTTGAGTAATTCCATCGTTGGTTGTAATGATTATAGCTAGGCCGCGCCTAGATATCGCTCGGATACTATTGTAGCACGGATATCTTCCTATCGCCGGCATCATCAGGGATCAGGCGAAGTTGAAGTGCCAGAGAAGCTACTTTTCCAAAAAAAAAAAAAAAAAAAAAAAACGCCGCTTGGCTAAAGGTCACATCAAAATTCATTATCTGCAGAGTGCTTAATCACTGTGTATGGTCACTTTCCTGAAATAGTTGCGTGAAAGTTGTCTTAACAGTTTTAATGTTCATGGGGGGGATACCTCGTCGACTGAGGAATTTATATAGGTTCGAAATTTTCTGTTTTGCAAAATATTTTCTACGGGTTAAATATGATGGGGACATGACAGCTGAGCTACGGAAACATTGATGCGCTAGTTTCGTTTAAGCCGGAATTATTTTGTTATTTACCAGTGGCGTACGCAGGATTTGTCTAAAGAGCGGCCATGCAGTTCCAAATTTTCCGAAGACCTTTCTTTCTTTTTTTTTTTTTTTTTTTTTTTGCTTTTTTGCACTTCATTCCTTGAAGACCGATTTCCGTTGATATACTTGCACGATCCGAATTCTCGGAGACCTTTTTTTTTTTTGTTTGTTTGGGGGGGGGGGTTTGCACTTCAGATGTCGGAGATTTTTGAAAATTTAGGTTTCCTTAGAAAAAAAATTTATTTTTAAGGAACTAAAAAAAAAAAATTGGCATTCGTAAGAGGGGGGGGGGAATGACCAGATGGTCACCCCCCTGCGTGCGCCACTGCTATTTACGTTGATTGTGGTGCAATTCGGCACTTGTTTGTATGCACCATGTCACACTATTCGTTTGAGATTCCCATATCTAAAAAGCTCAATTACTTGTCTCAAGTATAAGACACATCACTGCAACAGTGAAGGCGAAAGTCTGAATAGTAAAATATTTACATCGTTAGTTGAGAAACCCGCAACAATACCGTACCGACGTGGTTGAGTGGGGACGACGGGTTTGCTGCTGACGCCAAAGAGTGGTTGCCGACCTCACAAAGGAATATGGTCATATCTCCAACAAATCCCTGTTACAGAATGGAAATTCAGAAAGCCTGATGAAGGTAAACAAAGAAGTATAAGATATGCATAATGGTAACGCTGTTTTAGATTTGTTAGACTATCTAAAATCTACGGGTTGTTGTTAATTATGTAGAATGATGGCGCTATTTTGCATTGCTTCATCATTTAGTAGTCGTTCATAATAAAGTTGGGTCTTCTTATTTTATTCTCAGATTTTATTTATTCTGATACATTCAATTATCTTATTTAAAACGAAAAATAAAAAACCTGCTCTGGCAGACGGTAACCAAAATACAATTTACCGAGTTGCATAGGCTATCCCATCGCTAGCACGTACGACATTTAATGTGATATCTGTTATAT
>WURT03660249.1:0-37897 GCA_009936505.3 Holothuria glaberrima
CTTTCTTTCTTTCTTTCTTTCTTTCTTTCTTTCTTTCTTTCTTTCTTTCTTTCTTTCTTTCTTTCTTTCTTTCTTTTCTTTTTTGCTGTACGGCCATGAAAACTGTGACATAAAATGATTTGTCTCCTCCCATTTAATTAGTAATTATTTTGGAAAAAAATATGGAAACTTAAATTTTAGGCCTTTTCAGAGAATCACTTATTCTTTTATTCTGCATTGACACTTCTTTATCATACCTTCTTGTTCCAACTTGTGGGTATCCATATTTTCCGCATCTGTGAGGAAAAGATAAGCTTGCATAAGTCACAATTGCCTTGACCTACTCTCCCTTCCAAACCTTTGAGCACGAATATGAATAAATTCAATGTGAAGAGTATGTGTGTAAGGGAAGATTTGACAAAGCGTGAGTGCAAGTACGTACTGGTTGTAAGTATGAAGAAGAGATGAGATCACGTGATGGTGCTCGATAAATTTTTGTCTTAATGACCCTGTAGTATCTCACATATTCCTCAAAGTGTGTATCAGAGTTACAGTTTCAAATCAAGACCAGGGATTCGTGCAGTTGCATTGCACTGGGAGGGTACAAAATATTTGCATCGATATATACGACTTACGTATATGTTCACATACTTTTGAAAACTAACAATTACATGTAAACGTATGTGTGTATGTCTGGTTGCCGTGTCTGTGAGAAAAGGTGTGAGGTAAACGTGCCAGAAAAAACCATGCTGTGATCATTAAGTGATGTCAATGCCACTTCATACTAAGCCCGTAGTCGTGGGGACAGGGGTCGATGTCCCTAGAAAAACTTTCACCCAGAGAAAATTTGAAATAACTATTTCTCATATACGTCTTATCACATCTCGACCCCTGAAAAGAGATCCCCTCACGGGAGGTATCTCACTCCCTCCCCTTCGGGACTTTGCCTGGGTACTGTCCTGCTACATACTCATAAATATAAAAATTAATGATTCCGTTGATGAAATATTGTGAGACGAAAGGTAACCTATACCGCCCTCACCCACCTTCATTGATCGCCACCCCTGATCAAATGATGAGTTACCTTTTTTAAAATGTTTCGTAGCTGCAAAGTTCAAAGCTTCTCGCGTAATGCCTTAAAGACATATAGGCTACTCTTCACCCCAAGTATGACTTTAACTTGAGGGTAAGCAACAGTCTCAATTTGTGACTTCTCTTTGACTGACTTTAGAGTTACAAAATCTAAAAGATGCAGAGTATTTCAAAATTATAAACTATACACAGAGTGTTTTGATTACACGTAAGGGCATTGTATGCTCACCAGGATATCGCCTAAGCAATAAACTAAGTTTGTGTCTGCATAAGGAGAAGCTAAAGACAGTTGTGGGCTGGGCTAGAAGTGACCTAGTTGGGAGAATTGGAACTGTTTGGGATGCTGAGTATTTCTCTTTAAATACCCATGCCAATTACAGAAGGTTGAATGGAGATGTGGCAAAGAGTGAAGTTTCAGTCCTACAACTTTCTGAAATGACGTATTTTGGCATGATTAATAGCATCGCCGAAAAGAGAAATTTTAGAGCAGGTTGGTTACAGTCCTAGCAGAAAAACACTATCTATTGGCGCTTATTTCACAGTCAAAATGCTCAAAATGTTTCCAAAATGGCTTTAAATGGCATTTTTCGTAACGTACAAGTTACATCTAAACATAATCTTTTGGTCGTTTAAAGCAAACCATTTCAAGATTTAGGTGATAAAAATTTACTTTGAAAATTTGTGAGGAGGAACTGCCCCTCACTGGGTACGACTATGATTAATAAAATGTTGCACATTATTCATACACATGAGCATGTACTTACGACATCGAACTCCTGCGTCGCTATCATGATCCCAGAAGTCAACATCCATAAAAGAATATGACGTATCTACAGGGTCCATTTGGGTATTTTCACAAGCGTCAATCGATCTTTCCTCACCAGTACAGATCAAGTGCCAAACGGGGCCATCACCTCCACCAAATGTCGATGGTATGGTGACACTTGCCTTACTACCACAACCCAATTGGCGACAAACAATCGAAGCTTGTTTAGTATCCCATTTACGGTTGGATACAGTACCCCAAGTGCCCTGTCGGAAAACTTCAACTCGTCCTTCACACGCCATTTTACCGCCAGCTAAACGAATGGCTACGAAAATTACGGGAAAAGATAAAGAGTCTCGAAAAAACTTTAAAAACTTGCAATAGTGATGTCAAACGCCTACAAATCCAATTAGTTACTTGTCTACAGCACCACACTAAGACTTTCTGATTAAATCTTTGCACATAGCCTTACTCGCTACACCTAGAAAGGTTTAGCAAGGATGCACACCAATCTTACCCCCTTCCCAAACGACGTGTATTACTCCTGCTTCTACATTGATTGCACCCGTAATACCAGGGAAATATTGTATGTACGCCAAAAGAGGAGTACATATTCGACACATGATATTAAGGTCTACACCAATCGGGGACCTGTACGAGTGGTCCCGCATGTTGCCCATAATGTAAGATTGCATATCATAATCGCCTCTTTATGCAACTGAGCCTGAGGTTGTTTTTTAGGTTTTTGGAAAACAGTTCTCCACAAAATAATGTGTGCATTCATAGGCGTACAGGACTCTTCCAATTAGGGGGGTGCGGGGATTTTTTGCCCGATTTTTTGTCTCGAAACTTTGCCCGAATTCCGCTGCAGTTCCAGTGCATAAAATAGACCACCAAACCTCTACATGCATGCGAAGCGTGCGAAAATTTTTGCAAATTTTCGGGCGTACGATCAAAAATTCTGGAATGCAGTAGAAAATTCTGGCAATCTTTTCACTTTCACTTCATCTGTATTGGAATTTCACCTATTCTTTTGTCGTTTTCCGCCCGAATTTCGATCTCAGAAATTTTTGGGGAGCAGTCTGCCCGCTGTCCCACTGTCCCCCGTGTTCTACGCCTATGTGTGCATTTTCATCCCATAACGGAATTATCAGGCATAAATAGTAAACCTTGCAATTGTACCCGAAGCGCGAGGAAGTTTTGCAATAGAATTGTTGCAAAACCTGTTCACCTACCTTCAGTAGCGAAGATTTGTGTGACAAAGAAGGAGAGGTTATGGCCCTCCAGGCAAAAGTTACTGCCTGAACAAGTGAACGTCAATGTCAGCATTTCCAACTTTTTTGCCAAATCCCCACGATGCATTTATTTTGACATCCGAAGACAAGAAGAAAATCATGGGCTGGGTCTGAAGGGCGTTTTTCTTTAGAACATGAAGGGAAATGTGCCATAGTACTATAGACACTAGAGGCAATTGATGCAATTTTTGTGAAAACTGCAAAACATAAATGTAAGACAGCTCTTAACAATAGAGAGACCATTCCCTTAAAAATAATGTGCCGAACTTCTGTTCCTCGAATCCAACAAAAATATGATGACACGGAGGGCTGAGTGTGCTCCTATCCCTCGCCCAACCAAAGGAAAAGAAGATTTTGAAAAAAAAAAGATTAAACTCATTACCCTTTCGCAGTGTTGTAATTACGCCTATGCGTAACGTAGATCAAATACGGTTTCTGATAACATTAAAGAAAAAGAGAGTTGAAAGTGAAAGCGCGCGGAGGGCGGGGAAAGTTTGGAAAGGATGTTTTGATAGTTTTCAAGCGATCTGTGATACAAAATGATAAAAAATGATCCCCACTCAGTTGAAAACACACCTCAACCTACCACCCAAAAACTGCTTATCTCAAACGCCCTTTTAACTCACTTTATAGGAACCGAAAATATCCGGAAGTTAATGAGGTGCACTCGCCCCAAAGGACCCCTCCCCCTGGCGCCACTGCTTGTAGATCAAAACCTTATTGAGTTGTTTAGACCTTAGTTATGTTTGGAGGCTTTTCACTTTTCCGACACTCGAAACAGAGGCACACTAAGAGCATGTCTTATTTAATCTCGACAAAATCTACGCTTTTGTCAAACAAACTTCAGTTAGCTACTTTGACGATGCACACGTTTCTTAACTAATGACAGAATATCGTATTATACGTCTGCACAAGGACGACGATTTGTAATCGGAATTTTTTTTCTTTGTGAAAAATCAGTCAATTGGCGATTTCTCAAATATTAAGGGGACATGTCTCCTGTCCTTTGGGATCGCCGTACATGCGTTTGCCACAAACAATTCCTTTTCATTGGCACTGCAACCCCAATTGGACAACTCTACCATCGTTAACCACGTTGCCACTAGTGGTTACTTCCTTTTTATCCAACTCCGAACATAACCATTCCAGTTCCAACATAGAGGTTACTTCTTAAATGTATTAGGAACCATCATATGCAAACTTTGGAAAAGCTTACTAAGCTTAATCTTTACAACTTGTTAGTATCTTCCCCATATCTTTCATGACACAAATCTATAGCCCACATCTTTGTGGAACATCATAATAACGATATACCTACTCCATTCTTCCTCGGCTTCAGATATCCCACACAATAAGTATGATGAGAAGACTAAACACACAGTGCAAAACATTTCTTTCTTCAAAAAGGCCGTCTCCTTCTGTAAGCAGTGTCTTGATGTATTTGTAACATTTCACAGAAGTATAGAATAAAGATACATCAATAGGTTAAACTTGAAGTTGCATAGGGCATTTTTGACGTTAGGCCAAACAATCAGGAGTTTCGAAATGACGGTATTAGCTCCTTAGTTTTATGTAGTTTCTCAATACTAATATACCAGGAACAGCAACTGGCTGCTAATACTCAGGTTCCAGTCACTAATAGAACGTTAAAGGTTAACGGCTTCCCCTATATACTTTGAACTTTCCGAACCGGATTTCAATTCGTGGAACTAAAACCACAGAGTGTAAGTTAATGAGGAAAACTTAAGAGTCACATTACATGCAGCTACTGCTCTGAATTACTACCTGCATTATAAAATGATCTAATATTCCTTGTTTGTATAAAAAAGGCTTAACATGAAGTTATATAGTACATTATCTGATTGTTTACTGGGTATTTCATATCCTGCAGACAAACAGGAGACGTACAATATTCCGTATGGGATACCATCTGTAAAATGAGGAACTCACTGTTTTCTGCTTTCCTTGTTTGAACAATTAATGATCAGTGCTTACCATAAAGCATAATTAATGATATTGATTTTTAAGAAACATTGAGAGCTATTGAAAAGGGAATTCAAGGACACTAGCTACAGGGACGAAAGGAGCGTCCACCCCGGCGGTACTGTTTTGCAAGAGCATGCACGCTCGGTCTACTTCAACAACGTAAGAGGGTAAATATAGTGTCTCAAATTTTTACAGATTTTTCCCTTTATGGGTACCCGTAACGCCACTGCAGAAGGTTTATGACACCATAAACGATATAACTTTGAAACAAATCCTTTTTAGTGGGGAGGTTCGACGTTACGAAAAGTGGACCATAAAAATGTAACAGTATCTAAGCTCCATCATCAGTTGGCGTGAAGCGTACCAAGAAAATTTTGTGCTAAACTGCATCCTAGGTTGCCGGAAACAGGAATTCCCAGCCTTGTAAGTCGATTCTATAAGGTTTTTGAACATTCTTTCCTTGGTGATCTCATGTGTGAGGAATTACCAAAACTGTTACTGAGAAAACGGTAATTCTGTTTACTCACTGAAGTTACAGGTGATCGCGAAATCGCACTCACAAGGTTCAGGAGGAGTTTGCGACACGCTTTTCGGCAAAAGTTTTGCAAATTTTACCTGTGGCCTACATTTTTACTTTTGAACGGTGGCCACAACACTATTTTAAAAATCATCTGATCAGTCCAAACATATGTCCAAAACATGGTTTTAACTACTTTTTCTAAAGTGCTGAAAATCAAATAGTGGCAAAAACCAATTTTTATTAAATTTGACCTTTGACCTCTCATCTTCAACCTATTACATCAACAGGTACGCATGCGCAGGTTTTTAAAACCAAGTTTGAAGTTAATCGGACTAGGGAGTTGTTAATCGCAACTTCTTGCAAACGCACACGCACACACCTACATACTCACGCACTCACACTCAGCTTCAGATTTCTGATGTTAGTTGAAGTGTATATCCTCTCTCTATATATTACATGTAGGGAGATGATATAATAACCATTTGATAGGCCTAATTGTTCAGAACTATGGTGGGACCTCTGACAAACCCCTTCCTACAGTGGAAAATCTCCGTTTTGAGATATGGGCGTCTCTGTTTCCTTTAAAAAAAGAAATATTTCGGAATGGTGCTGTCAGTTTCGTCGCTTTCAGCATGTTTCTGTTCGAAATTTTTGGTATTATTTATAAGAAAGTAATTTAGAAACCAAGGTGTTTCATGACTCCTTGGCAAAAGTGAAATATATGTCGATATTCTTTTAAGAAAGTTATCTCTAAACCAAAGTGTTTCATGACTTGACAAAGGTAAAATGCATTTGAAACAATGAAACAACAAGAGTTTGAAGTTCGGAGATAGCTTGAAGGTTGAGTGTATTTTTTTGTATTCAAGAAGTCACTGGATCAGATCGCTGTGACACGAACCCGGAAAATTTCTGGTGGCTAAGAATATTGCTTTTTGTGTTAACTTTTCCCAGTGATGTGGTTTCTGGTTGTCCGACTTAAGAAGGTGGACGATCCATACTCACTTCAGCTGTCCATTTTACTGTCTCCAATGGATCAAGAGTCAGCTTGTAGCATGCACTCCCTGTCCCCGCCTCCTACTCCCTTGAAGTGGCGGATGTTGCCTGTTGTTGACGGTTGAATGTATATATTTGTAAAATATCGCAGTAAATATTATGCACAGTACATGATTGACTACCTGGTCTTAAAACTTTAAGGCTTCCGTAAGCTGTTTGGGGTTTTATCTGATTATCAGAACTCCAGAAGTTTCACCATACTTATCCTATACTATCCTTTACTACCATGGACATCGCCCTGGGTGGAAGTTCGACTGAACCAACCACCCCATCCTCGGATGCCGCCTTACTTACGGTCATTTTCTAAAAAGGGCGTGATATTAATGAAGTAAACGAACAAGAATCCTTTTTTTTTTTGGGTATTGGTAGATCCATAGGCTAGGCTCAGATGGTGTGCTGAACTTTTTAGACGGCAGTCGTTGGTGAGGCTCCCCTTTCCTTTGGAAAAAATTTTGAATACTAAAGTGAACTTAGATGCAATTTGATGCTATTTTGTGAAGGTATTAAAGTACGTTTTAGATGAATATTTCATTAAAAAGGTTTGGTATATTTCACACAGGGGAAAAATATTGGGTTTTTTGTCAAAAGTGAAAAAAGTTCAAGTGAGGAGCGATAGCATACTGTAGCCCTTCATTTTGACTTGGAGGTTTGGCCTCCAGCCCTCAAGCCCCCCTTTCCTATGTCTATTGGTGGATTGTAATATTTTTGATCATTCACCGCTTTGAGGAAGCAGTAGGTCGTGAAGTGTATACCTCCTCTAACAGTCTAATATCTTACACTGAATTCTGCTTCCATATGCAGTGGTGTTAGGCCTTTTCCTGATTGACCAGCGTGGCATCAACGCTCGGTCAACAGTTTTCCGTCCACATCCACCCACAATCATTTAACCTCTGATTCTAAAACTAGTGTTACTAGTTAATGGGGATATTGTATCATGGTAAAATGACCCATTCAGTATCACAGTATCACTTGTGAGTGGAAAAAGTTAACATTCAAAGTTTACTAAGTTTTCTTCTAAATTTCCATGGATCATCCATTACATGCGATTTGAATCCAATCAGACTTCATGAAAACGAGAAGACGTGGAAGAAAACAATGCTCTTCTACGAAACCTAAAAGTTGATGCCCCTATGAAAACAAGAATCTCAAAAACTGGAATCACTTTTGTTAATCCAACTTCTTACAAAATAGATAAGCGTTGGCCTTCTTAGGATGCACCCATGACAGCGCATGAATGGTGGTTTCTAGAGCATAACAATGTAACTGTATCACACCCGACACTATTTTGAGAGTCATGGTCTCGGTCGAATCGGCCAAATATTACATTGGTTGTATTGAAAATGTTCAAGCTGCAACATTGTAACAGTTACTTATAGATTATATGAATGGGAACTTCACCTAAGGCACATTTACTCTGAATCCTTGCAACAAACACTCACAGGTTGGCCTGGAGAGCCGAGCCTCTTCCTTCTTTGGTAAACGAATTTCATGCCGATAAATATTTTTGACCCTTTTAACCCAAGTGAAGATTTGGCACTCCACCTGGAAGGGTCTTAATAGGTCTTCTTTTTAAATCTATGTGCATTCAGGGAGGTGTTAGTCCCAAAACCTCCCTGGTGCATTCACATGGAAATTGTAGGGATACCTTACTACTTCCTTTGCAAAGCTGAATGTGAGTTTAGATTGGATGTTGTTGTCGTCATATTCAGTTATAGCATTAAACAGAGGTAGCTCGTCGTAACTCGTCTATAACCTGTCATCTTCTGAACAATATTAAAAAAGGGAAGGCGAAACTCCTTTCATATTAAGACTACTTTACAGGTTTCTTAATTAAGGAGTTTCGGATGGGCTTCCTGACTGAGGTTGCATGAATGAAAAGTGTCCCCAAGGAGGGATGTGGTCTCCTTAAAAAAATCTTAATTGCTAAATCTTCGCAGGTGCTAGTGTATAGCTGAAGTTGGTTTAGTACAGTTTCAAGGCACAAGTACCCTTACCCTCATTATTTGAAGAAATTAATATTTCTGTTATTTGAAAGATGTAGACAGAGAAAAATGTATATAATGGAAGTAGCAATAGAGGAGGTAAAGGCAGAACACATTTTAACCAACCTTGCAAAGCTACCTGAGAAGTGAATTGTCTACTGGAAAAAAAACCTCTGCGGTTGGGGTTGAAGATTGTAAACATTCACCTAGTTTAATTACTTTTTAATGATAAAATACATAATTTTATGCGGGCTTTTATTCCCTTCGACCGTAAGCAAAAATTGTGTGGACAAAAACTTATTTCTTATGCTTTTCGTGATCAATTTAGCGTTCAATCATGAAAAGAAAGAATTTTCTCAATAACCTCATCAATTATGCAAATAAGGTCATTCTTAATATTGTGCTCATTGTAAGTGGAGACATTATTTTGCTGTGTAAAGTTACAACTGCATGTGGATTGTAAAAAAAGTTATGACATTAAAGGGCAAGATAGCCAGGTCATAACATTATTTCCTGACTCTGGGTAGCAAAGTACTCACTGATATAACTGAAGCAGTAAGGTGTAGGTAAGGCCGCTGTCTCATGACAAAATTTTTTGAGAGTAACTCTGTGTACAATTGCACACAATAATTTTCTTAACGCTCTCTACCCAAAATTTTGAAGCATTCTATCTCATATGGTATGTTTTGTATTATGTGGGTCTTATGGAACTACTTTGAGCAGAAATTGAGTGCAAAAATTTGCCCTTCAAAACCAAAGAGACGCACGATCAACCCTTCATAGCATGTTATTAAATTAACAAACTCTTAACAGCAATCCTTTCAATTTTATGCACTCTTCAATTTCTGCTCAGAGTAAACAGTAAATTATCTTTTATCTGATTATGTAAAATTGATTTGTCCTATTAGTGTGCATTTTTTTAACACATGCTTGATATAGTCTCTGTTATTTGAGTGGTTAACTATAAAAAAAAAGATAAGTGGTTAACTATATGGAGGGTGTTTATGTACTAAAATGAACAGTCCCAATACTAAACTGATTGAAGCAATTGTGCCAATGTACAAAAATAACTTTTTAACACAAAGCTTTGTATAAACCTTGTGGAGTTAAGTGAATCAGAGTATGGGAAAAGAAAATGTTTTTTTTTTCATCAAGATATAAATCAAAGTTTGCCACTTGCTTTAATCGAAGAAACCCTCGATGTTAACAATTGAAAGAAGAGGTACACCCTAAAAAAAAAAAAAATCTGGTCAAATTTGAACCGAATCTGATCAGAGGTGCACGAACAGAAATCTGATTAATTATTTGACTAGATTTGGTTCAGAAATGATCAGAATCGGTCCATTTTTGACCCGGATCTAGTCAAATTTTTGACCAGATTCCTGTTCGGTGCTCCTCTGATAAGACCTTTTTTAGAGTGTATAAAAATTGCACCTTCTGGGACTCCACAATTCATTGGCAGGTGTCCTAAATTTATGTTACAAGTTACGGCAAAATGTTTCCCTTTAGATAGATTCTAAACCAGGCAGTTTTACTTACCCAAATGCCATAGTAGGCTAGTCTATTAAGCTTCATGATGGAGACAGTCAAATGTCTTAAAGAGTGAAAAGGTGTTGGAAAGCACCAGAGACAAATAGTTCTTTCTCAAATGTTTCAGTCAACAGATCAGTAAAGTGTAACAGTGAATATGACGTTGAGAGCATATACAGAAATCTATTTAAAAATCATTCAATATTTTATATAAAAAAACTATACAAGTAATCAAACATTAACTCCTCGAGAATTTTAGAGAAACAATTCAACTCAGAAAAAGGACTGTGGATGATAACGTAAGTTGCATTCCCAATCTTATATGCAGGACAAATAAGTTAGTTAGAGGTATATTCCAGTGGTATTTTACGAGGGTCCTATTTGAATAAGAAAAAAAAATTCTATTACATATCTTACAAACCCTGTAGAACTACTCCATTCCTAACACAAGACTCCTCATTTTAAAGATTGTCTTTTGTCATAAATATCCCCAGTGCTCATAAATTGATCAACGTCACAAAATTCGTTTTAAAGTGGACCACGTGGCTTAAGATTCCTTTGTTTTTTCCAACTTGATGTCTTCTTTGTCTTGGAAACTAGACTTTTGGAATGCTTGAATATCATTCCATGTAGGTCTGGCATAAAACTGCACCATAAATAGGGTTTACCAAACATAGTTATTATATACTCCACACAGTAGTGTTAATAACATAAAGAAGTCCAAAGCTTTGTCTAAAATGTACCATGGTGACGTCACAAATTCCCATTATTTCATCACTGTATATTGGAAAAAATTACATTTCTTCGAAAACTAGTATCTTCCAATCCCTACATGCTATATTGAGATGCATTTTCAGCTGCTAAAACAGAAAACAATTTCTGCATCTTTGTTATCATTGTATTTCATCCCTGGCAAATCCTTTTCAGTTAATGCGCAATGTCTCGAAAGAAATTTTCTGAGTGGCTGATAGTATTGTATTGTATCAATTGTATCCTTTGCTTAGGTTAGAGATTATTTCGGGATTAGGGTTAGCGTTAGCCAGTCATAACAATTCTTCCGAGAATGCACATTGGCCTATTCTTTTAGGCTTTCGCAAGAGTACCCTTCCTAAACGATAACTTAAAAAAAGGTTAAAGGGTAAAACATCACGTGAGCAACATGTCTTTAACTTTTTCTGGTGTTTCATCTTAACCTGGAGATGAATTTTTAAGATCGAAAAATTGTTTTGTCATTTGTTTAATGAACATATAGAAAGTCAAACTGCCAGCTTCAAGGCACTGATCAAAACAAAAAGCAGCATAGTATAGACTCATTCAGTGATTACAAACAAATGCCGTCACGGCTGGGCGTTAAAAAGAGTTGGTAAGGCGCGTGTACACTGTCGTCACAATGAAAGGTAGATTCCAATTCGCCTACTTTCTGCGTGCAATCGCGCAAGCGTTTACACGCGCAACACCTAACACACACACACAAGTGCTTTGCTCATGCTCTATGCCAACCAGTGACGTAAGCGTGAACACCCTAAAACTGTTAAGAGTTGTGGAATCAATGCGTGAATGAATAAAGGGGCATTCAACTTTGGACCGTGCATTGAGTAGAGGATAATGCACGATCGGGGGTTAATGCAAGAGATGCATGAGGACGAAGCCCGAGCCTGCATCCAATGCATTGTCCTCTATTTATTGCACAAGTCCAGCGTTGGTTAACCCTGTTCATTCATACACAACAAGATTTTGATGAAAAAACGATAAAGAAAGAAAATTTGTGTTTTTATATAACCACATTTTAATTGAAAG
Source organism: Holothuria glaberrima (assembly GCA_009936505.3). Lineage (NCBI taxonomy): Eukaryota > Metazoa > Echinodermata > Holothuroidea > Aspidochirotida > Holothuriidae > Holothuria > Holothuria glaberrima. Next base: position 12,001 of record WURT03660249.1, read on the forward strand.
CAAAACCCGAGAAAAGATGACACGATTAACAACCATTGAAACGATTTTCGTTCGCAATTAGCAAAGTACCATTAAACAAAATTAATTCAATAACAACATTCATAAATCATGAAATATAAAACAGGCGTAACTAAATTTGTGTATAAGTGCTCTTCGTTAAAGACTTAAACAGCGGAAAACAGGACGAAAATTAACAGTTGGTAACGTAACTATAAATAAATATCCATGACAACCCTTGGCAACGAAATGTCGCATTTTTATCATGTACATTTGCACTGTACACAGAGCTGGTATGCAACGTTCACTAGGCCTAGCCTTGACCTAAGCTTTGAACGTTATGCACTAGTAAGGTCATGCTGTGTACATATACATGCACATATATTCAGTGAGATAGTTTTCGATAGGTAAAGTTGACACACGATACCAGATGACAATACACTGTCGATGTTGGTACAGTATTTTTGTATTCATCCACCAGGGGAAGTGATTTTAATCTTACTTTACCGTGCGGTTGTCCTAGAATAAGGTCCGAAGTAGGAGTTAAGGATTTTACTAAGTATGAATGAACACGTGAAACAAGTTGTAAGCAGCATTATGACTTACTTCATTATTTGGCTTATTTTTGCTCGAACCATGAAAATTAGTAGATGTAATGTAATTCTCGGTTTAAAAGCATCATTTACACAGATTTACAAACATTTTAATATGGTATAATTTTTTGCATACCTTACAACAAACGTCAAACGGTTGTAAAGAGCTTGAAGGGTTCTTACGTTTCATTGCTTTTTTACAAGCCTACCTTTTATACAACTATTGTTTAGTCTTGCATGAGTTGGCTATAGAAGATGTGATCCACTTTAGACTAGGATTATTTAGATGGCCTTTAGAGTTGACAGCTTTTGGAAAACAAGTTTCAAAGTTTCAAAGTGTCGTACTAAAACATCAGAACGGTTGCCAACCCTGAACTGGTCATCGTTTTCTTTATAATATTCCTCTCACACAACCAGATTCATTACGGACGTAGACTAACTCAGCTTCGTGTTTTAATCCTCTCTACACTTGAAAGACGGTTAAGTAGTTATCAGTGTTTTCAATGGGTCCTCGCCAAAGGCAGTCTCCTTATATGACTTACATTTGTTAGCTTTAAGCTATACCAAAAGTAAAACTAACTTTGAAAAGAACATTTAGATGTTAGTAGGTGCTTAATTTTAAATCCATTTACATCCAACTCTATTATGCAATACTGTGGGTTATGAAAATACAAATAAAATTAAAGTTAAATGCAAATATAGCTACCTAGTTTTACTCTAATGCTAACAGAGGCCTATTTGTATTGCTTTTCGGAGACCCTGATTTAGAAGTAACAAGAAACTAACAAATACTCCCTCAGCTGGGGCAATTATAGCCTAGTAGGTAGAGATGGTATGCTTTTGTTATATAACATTTTTGTATAATACCAGAAAAGTACTGGGTAGTACTTCCACGACTATACTCCAGATTTGAATTATGCGAAATAATTATGCGAAACACAACACAGAAAACGACACTGCTTATAAGTGCACGAAAATGCATACTTGATCGAACCACGTGAGGCTATAAGCAAGAAAGCGTGTATATATGCACTATTGACTACGTAATCATTAAAATGTCCCAAAAACTGCATGTTATTGTTTTAAGAATTCTGTACAAAAATACCAGTATATGTATATATATATTTACATACATACATACACAAACATATATATATATATATATATATATCCGCCATTTTCAAACGAGTTACAAAAACTACACTCTTATAATGCCATTTCACCAAAACAAGACATAAGGATTTCAATTGAAAGAAATTTGCATAGTACTACTCTTCGCATCTGCAGACAATTCGCTGAATCTGGGAAATTCGTCGCCTACCACAGTTGTATTATTTAAAGAGGAAGAATAAACTTTTGGTTTACGTTAGCTATTAAGAAGAATCTACAAAGTTCTCAATATCTTCACATACTTCAGATTGAAAGAACATGGCATTACCCCAGTTACTAGAAACTATAGCTTATTACACGTACATCATTCTTACGTCATTAGCTTATTGAAGAAGAACTTTTGTTTTCGACTTTTTGCTAAGGTATGAGTATTCCATAACATCTACTCCTGTAGGACCACAAGTACAGTTCATTATTATATTATTATATTACATTTATACAGCGTCTTCAGTTAATCATTATTCAAAAGCGCTTTGCAAATACTTTGAACATAGTAATTCTTAACAAAATTACAGTCAAGAGAAAAGAAAACGTGTGAAAATTACGTACACAAGTGGAATAACTAATGACTACATAAAGTCTTTGAGAGCAATAGTAAACAAATACGTTTTTACATTTTCCTTAAAACACCCTAAGCGATGAACTGAGTTTAACAAAATGAGGGAGCACTTTCCATAACCGGGGTCCACACACATAAAGACTACGATCACCAAAGCTTTTTTCCCCTAGTACGAGGGACAGCTACGTTAATACAATTTGGAGAATTTGATCGAAGACTATAAGTGGTAATTTTGTTTCGTACGGAACATTTCGGATAAATAGGCGGGGGCCATATCATGTAGGGACTTATAAAACAACAGACAAATTTTGAAATGAATCCTGAATTCAACTGGAAGCCAATGCAATTGGGATTGAAGAGGGCGGACGGTGTCATTCTACTCGAACGGAACACAAGTCGGGAGGCATAATTTTGTATGCGTTCAAGCCTAGTATATAAAAGAAAAGTCCAGACCCAAATTTAACGTCACACTTGTTTGCTGCAAGTTCACTTTTGGTAGAAAATGTGTCAACTTCAATTGCTAATATCTCGAGAACCGAACATAGGAAATGAATGAAAATTTCACAGAATGTTTAGAGTAAGTTCCTCTTTAACATATCAAACATAAATTTGGGTCTTGACTATTCTTTTAAGTGATTAGAAATTCCAAAAAATAAACAGTTACAATAATCGACGTGGTTGTAAACAACACCATGAACAAATACTTTTCGTGCTCCAGATGTCAGCGACTGCTCCGAACAGACCCAATGCAATAAAGGGTATGAGAGACAGCTTTACATTTAGCAGTAATATGTTTTCCAAACTTAAGGCAGCTAGCAAACCAAACACCAAGGTTTTTAATACTGCTAGCACATGGTATGGTTTCACTGCTAACAACGATGGAATGGAATTAAGCTTAGTAGGCTGTTGTCTGGATCCTAAAACAATATAATCAGTGTTGGTATTATTTATTTTCAGCTGAAAATTACTCATCCTCTGACGAACGTCGTTAAGACAGTTTTGAATGGCGAGTATTTCGTGGTATTCAACGGTGTCATTGTTAGGCTCAAACGACATGTAAAAGCAGTGACCGTCAGCATAACCAGTGCATTTGAGAAGATGTGCAGAGACAGCTTCAAACAAGGAACTAGCATACCAGATAAATATGGCCCACAACAAGATCCCTGTGGTACCCCATAGAGTACATCCCTTAAGGTGGAAGCATTAGACTCAATGCGGACAGCCTGATGACGACATGACAAGTAAGACACAAACCAATCATAAAACCACCCCACTCAAGCCAAACTGATCCTTGAGTTGACCAAGTAATATCTTATGATCAACTGTGTCAAACGCCGCCCTTAAATCAATAACAAGTAAGTTTAATTCTTGCTGGTCCATATCTTTCAGGCAAGATTTGGTTATGAGCTTCTTTAGATCATCTTCAGACAATGGGTGGAATAAAGAACAGCAGTTACCGTCCTAGAATTGCATTTGAAGACATTCGTAAAAGTAACAGTACTTTTTAATTCTGACCTAATGTTATCAATTTTCTTAGAGAAATAGTCGGCAAAGTTCTCCACCAATGTTTCACCAGTTACGTGTGTTGGATATCCCGGAGATCGACAATTCGCCAACCAGGTATTTATACGCGCTGCTTATACAATTTCCCCTGGTCGGACCCACAGTCAAGAACACTCTCTGACGTATATTTCGGATTTAGCCTTTCTCACAAGATGGTGATAATAATTACGGGCCCGTCGCAGCTGTTGAAGGCTTGCAGCGGTGCGTTTGCTGCGCCATAGACGCTCGCACTGACGTTACTTTCGCATGTGTTCACGGAGGGTATCCGAGAATCATGGTACTTTCCCGCGTACAGCGAACGATTTGCGATTTTAGGAGCATGCTTGTCATTTATGTTAATAAGTTCTGAATTGTAGGATGTTACCAATTCTTGCAAGTCATCAATAACATTCAGACTGTCAGCCCAATCCAAATGATCTTGACAGAAATCAGCATCGTCGATACCTCGGAATTTACGATATTTAATCGATTTGACCGCAATTTTTGGTCGTGTTATGATTAGTTGGTAAATCACAAACACATGGTCCAATATCATGGGACCTGGGGCCACGTTTTTAATGGCAATGTTAGCACAACGTTTTGATATGATAAAATCAATACATGAGGAAAAATGTTCCCATACCAGAATGGTCAGCAAACTGTTTATCTATTTACACCTTAAGGTTATTCATGCAGCCTCCCTCATTTCCCCCTAAGAGGATGAGGTTATCAACTAGTTACTCTTGAATGTAAACTTGAGTAGGGTCTACACAAAGGCTTCGGTCTCATACAGTAAACATGAGCAGATTTGTGAGCACTGATGCAGTCTGCAGAGTGACTGGGCACGCATATGGTTGGCTACAGTGGACATAATTACTTATTTAATGCTCAGGCCCGTAGCCAGGGGGTTTGCACGAACCCCTGCTCAGACCTAAATTTCTTTACTTTTTATTTAAATGGAGTTTTGGCATTTTTAGGGCAAAATGTCGATACCGCTGGTTTAGCCAATGTAAGCCGTAAGAGTAGCTGTTTTGTTTCAGTGCAACACCACTCCCTATGGCCCCATTGACTCGTGCAGTAACTCTCATACAGCCACACACTAACTCTCGAGGGAATAAAGAAAACATTGATACAAGGTAATAAGAAAATAAACCAATGCACAGAGTTCCATGGTATTAGCTCAACGTTAGAAGAGTGGTCACTGTGGTCTATTCTCTAGTAGCATTTCTTGTCTTTCGTTGGCGAGGCACATTGTTTTGTTGTAACGAACTGTTACAGCGAAACTGTGTGCAAATGAGTACAGGCTTTATAGTGTACTCCTTGAAAACTTGAGAACTTGAAAACATGGGCGTCACCACGGGGAGGTCGGGTGTGCAAACGACCCCCCCCTTTGAGCTTTTTTAAAGGATGTACCAAAAACTGAAATAGATTTCTTCTGCCATTGCAAAGTATAAATTTCTTTTAATATGCTGAATATTAAATTTCGCTGCAAGTACAGATCGAGTCCCCCAAATTACCATGTCCACCCCCTTTTTTTAACAGTTAAAGGTGAGGTGAAATGTAACTACACCTTTCCATAGTATTATAATCATATAATAGAAAAATCTGAAAAGTACTTTTGATGAAATACATTTAAAAGAATTTTTTTTTTCAACGGAACATTTTATAGAAAGTATCTAAGAAAGATGTTCATCTCTTGAATTATGTTCGTTCTGGTGGGTAAATTGCTCCATGTCAGTGAAGGATATACATTAATATTAAAACGGACTTGAGCATGCTTGATATTTCAAAGTGACTTAAAATCTCAATGAAAAAAAGGGTGATGATTTTGTTGTAGTAGTGGACTGCTCTGAGGGTTTTAACATTAATACACATAGAAAAACCTGTAAAGTAGGATGCCCTCCCAAGATTTCGACTCCCAGCGCACTAAATGCATGAAATATGCTTGTCAGTGATTTTTGCAAAATAGGCTGAAACCTCTCATATTATTAAATATCCACCCTTCAACTCGACGGTTCGATATTTTAGCAATAAGGTGCTTTTACTCGATCGGATAGAGTGAAGAGGTAGTTATCCCACAAAAATCTGGCATTTCGAAAGGCACTTTAGCTTTAGGGAAGGGTTGTACCGATATTTGAAAATTAACTTCCTTTATCTCTACATACGTATCAAACTGGGTGATGGATCAATCATTATTCTAAATTTCAAACAACTTCTTTTGTTCTTCCTCCTTTTTTTGGTTCGGCGTTTTCAATTACCTTTTCATTACCTATTTTAAAGGAATAAATGACATTTTTAGTATTTTCTAGGTTTTGTGGGAGGAAAGTTGAAAGTAAAAAAACGAAGTAAATTGATAAAATCACATTGTGCACAAACTTACTGTTCTGTTCTACAGGGCCTGATATCTTAAGGAGTTAAGAGATGCTGTTCATTGCAGATTTGAATGATTTTCTTAACTTTCTTTGCATTGCAGAGTCCAGTTTGCTTAAAACTTTCTATGATTTGTTACTGAGGTTAGCTAGTTATACCTCCTTAATCTTGAATATTTCATTATATTCGACGATCTTCCTAGGGTTTTTGTCCAGAGAATCCTTTGCCTCTGGATTTTACCAATGGTTCCCTTGACCGAGCCCATGGATCCCATGATAGACCCCCAACTTTCAAAGAAAAACATTCTAGTGCCATTGTTATTTTAAGACTTAGAATAGGTTCAAGTCGGTTTTGCTCTACATATGAATAAGAAATCATATTTTTGGCATTATCAAACTAGCAATATTGACGATAATTTCACCACATTAAAGGCATTCGAAATGTCTAACTCCTCAGAGCTTCCGAGGGCTTTGCCCCCTGGACCTCCACCGGGGCTTCGCCCCTGGACCCCACGTCGTAGTGCTCGATATGTGGGTGCCGGTGATGTGGCCGAGTGGATAAAGACGGTGGTATTTGAAGCGATGAAGCTTGGCAACCGGGAGGTTCGGGGTTCGATCCCTGGCCGGGTCAAAGTAAGGTGGGTTTTTCATCCAAGAGCAATCTACGGTTTCCCATCTGAACTGGCCTCTCAAAATCAAAAGAAACCAACTTTGATCTAAATTGTTGATTTGGTTAGCCACCCGACGTAAAGTTGGCTTCTCCCACAGCTGTGGTCGCTTAGCGCCCTAAAACAACTGCCCTTCAAGGTCTGAATTATATGCGCGCGAGCAATGCCGCTATCGCGGCAATAACTTCCTTTTTCACACAAAATACGACCCCCTTTTTCTGGTGACGCCCATGTCAGAAACACTGTAACCACTACACGCTGCAAGTCCGTCTTACTGCCTTACACTCAAACTCATACTAAAAGTGAACTTGATTGGTCAACACTCATTGATGTCAAATATCGCAACTTGATTGCTCAAGTTAATGATGGCATTCAATCGATTTAAAGTCAGCATTAAATCATTATACTTATTTGATACGTAACATTTGATACAATTATATTCACACTGACTTAGAACTATGAAAATACTGGGACCTCGACAGCTTTTATTATGTATTTTCAAAGTTTTTTAACCTCTCATTTAGGCTTTAATCATTAGAAAACTTCCGATAGATCTATTGTAACCGTGTAATTGACTCAAACCTTTTAAATTCATACCAAGACCTAAGGCCGTAGCTAGACAAGATACTGAAGGGGCGAAATAGCTTCCGGGGCAAAATATTTTTAGGGAGGAGAAATACAAAAATGCCGTTAGGCAATGGTAATTTTGAATTTTTAGGGGACAAAAGCTTTTCCGCCCCTGGCCTCCTTGGAGTACGGGCTTGCTAAGACCACCGTAACACTTGTGCCGTACACATAGTCCCTAGCTTTTACATAATCATTGATCAAGCTCCCTTCGGTGGTGTATTGCTTCTGAGCATTAGCTGAATTTAAGGCACAATAAGTCGGTGTTAATTCAAGGTAGAAGAAAAAGAGTGCGAAAATCATTATTTGACGTTGAAGAAGAACTCACAAGAACAGCATCGTGAGATAACCGATCCACTTCGATAGATTCGGAAAAAAAGATGACTTATTCTGAGGTTTGCTCAGGGGTTTATTTAATTTCAGGCATCTCGTAGTTTTCTGGTTTTTTTTCAGTATCTTCAATTGTAATATATTCAGACGCTTGATCCTCTCCAATTTCGGCATAGTTTTTATCAATTCGTGTTGAATACTGCCAAGGAAGACAAAAAGATTGTGTGTCGTTACTTTAATTAAAATACGTCAACTTTATACTCAGCATGAAATTACCAATGTTATTTTTCCCAAAGTTATTCATCGGGAGTAAATGCAAGATTTCTGTGCATATATTACCTACTAATCTTACCTCCAAATCTTGGTCTTCTCGCTAGGGAAATGCCGGACCAATGGCAAAGCCATTTCTTTTATTAAGGGTAGTTATGTTTGTGAAAGCATAGCTTCCAGTGGACATTTTCATGTGATTAAGGGTCAGGTCACACTTGTTCCTTTGTCCCAGTTTACCTGGAAGAGCAGTTCAGCACGAGATATGTCTTTTGTGGAATAAGTTCTTAATTAAATGCAGATCGTGAAGTAAAATTCACCGTTGTAGTTATGGACTGGTTACGAAATAAAAGAAACATACAGGTACTTTATTGTTAGAACGTTTGAATACTGTAGGCTAATAATGGTGCGCAAGTTTTGGAGTCCTACAATGAGTGTGTTACTTGGACAATGTGTAATTATACACAAAACTGTCAACTCTTAAACTCATGGAATTATTCATTTCAACATAGATAATATTCCTTTTATTTAATATGATAAGCCAAAACTTATAAATCTGACCCAAAAGTCATTCCAGTCTAAGTGATGTTCATGGGATACGTTCACTTGATCCGCAATCACTAGTACAGCCATAGAGCAGGATTTAGTTCCTATATCCTGCTCTATGATTACAGCCGATGTATCTATACTGTATTAATGTATTCATGAGATATAGTAAGAAGCATCCACCAGAGAGGTTGCATTATTTTTGCTGTAGCTGGTTTTTATAGTTGTTTGACAGCTTTATGGCAGTCGGCACAGAAATAGATACGACTTGAAGTGACTTCGCACACAGCGCCTGTAGTTAGTTATTTAGCTAGCAAATGGAATAGACTTGGAACAAGTTAAGTATCTTCTCAAAACAAACGTTCGCGGATTTGGTTTCATAGTTATACCAATGTTAAGTTAAAGCAGTCTAAGTTTAGGATCAAAATTAGACTAAAATTTCCCAATAATAACTCAGTGTCTACTTAAATTCTGCCCAATTTTTAGAAATCTTCAAATTTCAAGTGCATTCTGGCGCTAATGTGGTTTGAAATCCTCATGCAATCGGCACTTTATACAAAGTCCTCCATTAGTTGCTTCCAAAAACAGAGGTTACGGTCTCCGTAACCAGTTTTCCAGTTATTAAAGCGATCGTTGTTTATCATCGACTTATCCTTTCACTTCACGCTACTTACAGTTTTTTATTCTTCTCAATCAGCAACAAAAGCAAATTAGACAAGTTGTACAACGAAATTCATTCGAAAGCAATCTTTTAAAAACATTATTGGTAGTGAAAGTCGTACATTGAATTAAGAACGAAAAGGATACTAGACAATACTGAAGTCAAGCTGTAATCTAAGGAGCCATGGTCTCCATCGATTTAAAAAAATATCACGTTTATGCCTGACACAATCATTATAGTACAAAACTGAAAGCAGGCTCTTAGCATAACTCTTAAAATTAAGGAAATTCATGGCATCGTTTTGTAGTTTACATCTGTAAATGCAAAATTTAAACCAGATCAATAGAATATTTATAGCTTCATTGTCACGTTGGTGATAAGTGATGCCAAACATTAAAGTTGTAGGATTAATAAACAAAGTATCATTAGTGCTTTTATAAACAAAATTCCTAAATTGTTTCCACAATGGCTGTACTTTTTCACAAGCAAACAATATGTGACTGATCGTTTCTTTTTCTTTTGAACAGAAAGTACACAAATCCTGATTAAAAATGTTAATTTTTTAAGTAGCAATTTGTGGCCAAAATCCTTGTATTTATCCTGTACAGAAACCAAGAAAACTTACTTTCTAAATTGAAACTGAAAGGTAATTTATAGATTAAATCCCACTTCATATTATTACAACCAAGCTCGTCATACCATTTATCTTGAGACTTAATATAAATATCGGAGGCATAGGCGATCGTTCTATAAAAGTCAGAACCACACTTAACTGATTTAAGTAGAATAACATTCAGTTCGGGGATAAATGGTCTTGGTAATTTACAAAATTCATGGCCGTTTAAGAAGCGTTTTACCGCTCGTAGAGGCCTTCATACTGCAAAAATTGTATTAATATGAAAACGAGCAATGAAACTTTTTAATGAAAGGAACTTGCCTTCCTCGTGGATTAGGTCATCAATTATGTAAACACCACTTTGTAACCGAGCTTTAAAATACAATGGTTTACAATCTACTTGAATTAAATCGTTATGCCACAAAAACTGATAAATATTTCGACTCTTGCAAAGCCTTAAATCAAGGGAAGATTTTAGTTTGATAAGAGCCTTAAAAAGGTATTTATGGAAGGGGTTACTGACCAGAGACAGTCGTGTTTTTAAATAGATGGAGCCCCTATCCCAAAGGAAATTGACCTTACTCTCGAGAAAGTAATAAAAAGGGCATAGATAGACGAGGTAGGAGACGCCTTATAGTACCTTCTCAGCCAAGTGAGTTTCATCGAACTCAAAAAAAAAAAAAAAAAAAAAAAAAAAATTAGATCTAACATCCGTAAACTACCTTTTTCATAGGAAAGGCAAAGTTGTTTTCGACTTATTCGATCTGTGCCATTCCAAATGAATGAATAGAACATTTTCTCAATAGTATTTAATACATCGATCGGTGGGTCTGGTATGGAAAGCCGCAAATAATTAATTTTAGGTGCAGTGAGGGACATGATTATTGTTATTTTTCCAGTGACAGTGAGCCTTCTTTTAGACCAACGTCCAATAATTTGACGGATATCGTTAATAACATTTGAATAATTGAGTTAACTTATCTCATCAACATCAGGGACAAGCGGATCCCCCAAAAGGTAAAAAAAACCCCAGGATCCCAAACAAGTCTTTTGACTTCACAGTATACTTCTTTGGCATGACTTTTAGCACCGACAAAACACACAGAGGTTACGTCATAATTCACTTTAAGACGAGACAAAGAATGAAACGCCTCTAAGGAGTCCATTACTCCTTCTAAAGAAGTACGGCTGTCATCTGTAACAAAAGCCGTGTTGTCAGCATATTAAATTATCTTAATATCACAGCTTGATTATCTAATACCTTTAATAGAATCATTACAACGAACATGAATTGCAAGGAGTTCAACACATAAAACAAAAATGTAGGTAGAGAGGGGATCACCTTGACGACATCCCTTACAAATATTAAAAAATGAGAGCGGTATCAGTTAACCATAATACAAGAGACGGCATTATTGTAAAGCAATATGCACCACTGAATAAAATTATTCTTGAAACCCCCAAAGTTAAGGACATGCTAAATGAAATCATTTAAAATGGTATCGAACGCTCTTTCGAAATCTACTAAAAAAGATGAGCTGGGATATCCTCAAGATCCATTACACAGCAAAAGATCGTATAGAAGGCGTACATTTTCTCCAATAGATCTATTTGACATGAAACCTTTTTGATTATCATGAATAAGGTTGGGAAGTACTTCTTTAATCCTCTTCGAAACGCAATTTGAAATGATTTTGTAAAAAACACTCAAAAGAGAAATCAGACGCCAGTTCTTCAAAAACTTCCTTGGTTTGTCCCTTTTGGGGATCAGAACAATACCACCTTGTCTTAAACTGGAAGAGAGGGTACCCTTCTGCCAGAAAGAACATAAATCTTTAAAAAAAGTGGTCTGATAGTCTGGGCCAGAGGTACTTCACAAACTCAGAGAAAAAACCATCCAAGCCTGGTGACATATCATTTTTAAGTTTCATAACAACATCTAAAAGTTCAGCTTTTGTAAAAAAGGAACTTTCGAGATTATTAACTTGAAGCTATGTTAGTCTTGGATAGGTGGCCTCAACTACGAATTGATGTAACGTCATTTGGTCGTCATAACGTATTCGAGAAATTTGTATAAGTTTCATAATATCATCCTGATTATGTAGAATATTACCATGAACATCTATTAGCATTTTAACATTTATCTAATACTTTCCTTCTCTCTTAGCTGATGAACAAAGCGGAAGGCTTTTCACCCCACTTTTCCCATTAGCCACGAGATCTTATCATAGCTAGTAAACTTTTCATAACTCTTCCAATTCATTCTTTTTTCATGTAGAATAGCGTAAGTATTTTCCTGCACGTTCATATCAAGTTGAGTGATTTCATATAACAATGTTTTCTCTCTGCTTGCACTTTCATTTTTCAATCTACATGAAAACATAATTGTCTCAACCCTAATCATTAGTAGCAACGTCTCCCAAAATAAATCTGCATCGATCATAAAATGCAAGTCCCTACGTGGGATTGTTAAAACCGACTCACGATTATAACAAGTAGCAACGTATTGCAGGGCACACTGGTCAGTTGTTGTATTTATCAAGTTGATGTAGTCATTGTTTTGCAGAAGAGCATTGTTAAACTTCCAGTACCCTTTTCCATGTTTTATATTGTACATAGAAATGTCTAGAACCACATTCGAATGATCAGTACGGTAACCAGGCAATATATTTGAATCAGTGATGAAACTGAGTAAATTTTCAGAAACCAAGAAGATGTCAAGGAGAGCCTGTCTAAAAGGAGTCCTACGTCTCCAAGTAAACTGGTGAGTCTGAGGGTATAAAGTACGCCATGCTTTAGATCAATGAGTTTCTTTTGAGCATTTGGATTATTGACTTTTTCATATCAGTCACAATCTTAATCAAAATCTTGGACTAGGTTCCAATCCCCACAAAAAATATTAAAGTCACAATCAATACCAAAACTTTCACTGAAAACTTTATCATAAAAGCCAGGAGAATCAGAATTAGCTCCATAAATATTTACAAGATTGAAAGTGAAACCTTTAAAGTCGATGACTAGAATAATATAGGTACCATCCGGCCCATATATCACCTGTAATACCTTAGCTGCACACTTCTTGTCAATAAGGATGGCAACACCTCTTACATAAAGTTATCATCTACCCAGACTTAGCCAGACCTCAAAAGAATTTTTCCCAATTGTATAGCTACAGCTTTATTTGGCCAGCTCAGGATATCTATGTCGTTAAAGGACAAATGTAAGTTCTGTTCAGCTGCTTAGCGAGTCATCATATAAATTACAATCACAACATAGACTAGTGGAACTAACCCAAAATGAAAGAAGATTTCCACTCGTATCAAAGTGAAAATGACCATATGACTGGGCATTAAGTGATTTTTGTATAAAGTGTTAAGAACACTTGGACGAAACCGAATACCAGTGCCATTGGATCGTTGCATGTAGTATTACATAACCGAAACTCCAGGATTTCCCATCTTTCCCATTTACTTCCAAAAATGATAAAACTACAACAATTGTTATCTGCCTACGGTTTATTACATGATATTTTGACATTTCAAACTTTACCTTCATGTGTGCGCTACTAGCATATTAAATTCCCCCAGAGTAGCCGGGCATTTGTTCCTGCAGTCTGTAAATAGTAACAAAACGACCCTAGGATTCGACTGTCGATCGAGATGAATCATTTCTACCCTGTAAACAACGAGCACTTGAAGTTCAATCCCCTAGTTACCCTTGCTCCGGGTTTCCCCCGTTTCCCCCTCCCCCAATATGGTGATCCGAAACAAGGTTCAGCACCCAGTCTCGAACAGCTTCCTACGCCTATGTTTACAAGTTCCATTCTCTTCGACAGAAACTAACCTTTTCACTGTGACAGGGGCACAGAAAGTTAGGTACACTATAGATAGAGGATTCAGTGGACCTTAACACCATCATACCTCCCTGAACCCGATAAAGTTAGTGTCCCTAACGTTCTGTGCCACCGTCACCTTCTTTTACAGTAAAATTCGTTATCTCACCGGACTTAGCAGAGTTAAACACATACAGTAAACTGTATTCAATTACTACATTATGACATCACCAAATAGAACGGTTTGCCGTATTTTAGCACTCACAGTGCGGCTTAATGTTTACCGGCCAAGTCAGGTGTCTGGTGACTTCGGCGCTAAGGCGAGCTTGTGGGCGTTAGTATGCTTATAATTGCCCATAGCAAATGTAGTAACAATTATATAAGACAAAAAGGAAACATTTATAATTACCGTTATGTGGTTTCAGTATGAGTAAATACAACCAATAGAAATCTAAAACTCCATTGGCCTACAAACTACATGATAGCGCTTACTGTAAATAGGGTGTGCGCTAAATGCATGTATTACTTACAAAGCACCAAACGAGGACCACGCAGGTGGATTCGAGACAGGGGCCAAAACGCACCCGTGCTTAGTTATGCGCGCGCGTGTGGTAGCTTCCCTGCATGCCCTTATGCAGTGTTGCCACTTGGTAAAATAAAATTTTTATGATGACCAGTAAGTATCCCTCAAGATTGGAATATTTTTTTCAATATTATGTTATTTGAATGTAAAATAAACCATCACCAGAGGCGATTAAATATTGCTAGGTAAAAGAACAGCAATTACTGTGACATGACGTAAACGTTAAAAAAGTTGCATTTTTCCTTTAATTTGAGACTTATTTACTGTTATCTTTCCATGCCAGTTGGCTAGCGCACTACCGTAATCCATTTCATGCACATGAGACATGCATGTACACGCGCACGCTACAAGCCTACAACTATATGTGCTGTTGCACTGCTAATGTACAGTGAATCGGTCGATTGATTGGTCACAGGGCTTTGTAAACTTCGCCATCATTATGGCCTTTTTTGCGTTGCTTTCATTGGGTTGGGATTGTAACTTCCGGTAGTAAGCGATATATAAGGGCTCTACCTAGGATACCTTCCCACAAAGTTTGAATGAAATCGGCTGCTTCGTTAAGGAGATATTAACAAAATAACATTGTACACACACACACTCAGACACATTTTGACCCCTTCCTCAGTCATGGACTTCCGGTCACCTTAGGGTACCCTACCTTAGGTTATCCCTGAGACCGTATATAGCTCAACTGGCAAAAATACTACAATATCTCATCCTCCTAACGGAGCGATGAGACTTAAAATATAAATTGAACTATATGTAATTATGGCTGTACTCCACGAATTCTTGTCTAACACTTAAAGGGAAAAAGCAGTCGCTCTAAGTTTATTATCAAAAATTTACTAAATTTTATAGAGATCTCCCCTTAATTCGCTCACAAGTATCTTTCATGATGTTTCTGTATAAAAATATTGAATATTGAAGGTAAGCCAAGTAGTTGTTCTGCATGAATTTAGCAAACAAATAACAAAACATCGTCACATGATTGATAGGGGCCATTCCTGAATATGGATGACGGGGTACTCCAATTCAAATAGGGGGACTGCAGTTTCCCTTAAAGGGTAATGTTTCATAAGTTATAAATCAATTTGGTTCTCTCAGATAGTGACACGTTCTTCATTGTGTTTACTCTGACAAACATTGCCTTTCATCTATCGATAAAATATTTAATACTTTTATAGTAAGAGACAGAAAAACCTTCAGACGACAATCCTTCTTTTTTAATTACTCTTTTATTTCATACGATAATATTCAAAATATCATTATATTCAGATTTATTTCTTTCAATCTAGGTAATAATAGTAGCGAAAGTAAAAGCAGGGAGTTGTTATCCGGAAGGAGATACATAGCTTTAAAATGAGGTTTGCACGGCCGAAGTCACATAGATATATGTTCCTTGTATCTTTCTTGTCATTTCTTTAAGACTAACAGTGGATTAGGTAGTTCATACAAATGGGGTTTTTCGTCATGCTAAATCCACAGTAAGACTGATGGTTTGTCGCTTCTGCCATAGCATTGCCAGTAGCTGGAAATATAGCATCTTTGGACACTCGGTGACGCGGATGAGAGAAAAACAGTAAGGGTTATGTGAAAATTTGAACATGTTTCTTTCAGGTCATTTCAGGAAACTTCCTAAAAGTTTTCGAATTGTTTTGACAAAAAGTAGACTTCTAACTCTGTAGCTCATTTGCATGACGTTCGTTCATAGGCTAGGGGCAGACCTCATTGATTTATTGAAATAAAAGACTTTCAAGTTTTGCAGCTCCTGCCCGTCAACTGGTGGCAGCTTAAACCCACGCTTCAAAGCATTGTTCTGACTAAGCCAATTGTGATATGATTACTAGACCTGAATGATATTGCGAACATAGTGATATCAAACTGAAGCTAACGAATAAAGGAAAGAAATCCCCATCAGTCGAATAATTAACTTATCATTAGTGGGTCTTAGTGCACTAGCATAAATTAAAATTTCCGTTAAACCTCCTTCCAATAACAACTCCCTGGTGAAAGCATCCTGGAAAGTTAGCATCAACCTTTCGTGTTTCTTTAATGGTAGCTGAGGTTTTCCATATACCTCTCCAGAGTCCTATTTACAAACTAAGAACAAGTTAAGTACATCTGAACTGGAGCAATGCCTTAAAGGCCGAACAAAAGGAAATAACACACCTAGTAACAATAGTAACTCTGTCAATTGCAGTACGCGATATACATTATATATTGTGCAACAAAATTGTATAATACAAATCAAAAAATTCCAGTTACGATGTATCTTAGAAAATGAACTGGTTAATCAATAAATGAATCATGTGAACTTTTTAGCAAGAAAACTTGTAACGCTGAACGTTTGAATACAATATCATAGACATGTTTCGAAGACTTCAATACACAATATATACACAATTCTCAAATTCCTGATTGATTTTTTTAAATGCATTCATATTGCAGTTTCCTTCTTACGGAAGGGAACAAGGATTTCGATTGAAAGGACAAGTATGCTAAACAACCGCCATTTAATCTTTAGGAGATCTACTATCTCAATGAAATCAATAACTCATAGAAATTGCTTGATTCAAAGTTACTCTTCTAAGCTAGCGATTCTTTTAAGAAGAACATGAAGCTATTACGGAGCCCCATGAGAAGATGGATAATCAAAGTTAGTGAATATGTGTGTTTTGTATTGTATTTATTCATAGGACCACATTGGAATTGAGTGCTATCACTTTATGTGTTATCCTAGGTGATCTTTTTATTTTATGTGTGTACCACATACATATAGATTTTTGCGAATAAATTCAATGAATCAATATTCCAGTGACCAATGGAAAATCCATCTGCAACCTCTTTCTAAGCTAGTCGAAACAACTTTTAAACATTCATTTTGTTGCATCATTATGATAGGACATTTTATTTTAAAATGGCAAAAAATGTTCCAGTTTTTACTTTTTTGCTATTTACATTTAACGGCCCAATAGTAATATCTTTAGGCGTCAGTGAATTAAAAGAAATGTTAGATGAGAAATGTTAGATGTACTTTATATTCCAACAAACAATGATGTACAAAAACTTCTGTATTTCGTCTGTTAGTAAAGGGTTCATTGCACAATCACAATCATTCAAAGCTAGATCATATAGTTAAACTACCGTAGTAAAAATATTCTGCGCAGCTCATTCTTAACAGTAGTACAGAAAATATGGTCAAAGATGCTTTTGAATTTTTAAGGAGTCTGCATACGAGCTGAATTCAAAGTGAGACAATTCAGGATCGATGAAAAATGACACGACGACATTCGCAAAAAATCTCAGGCTTTCGTTGAAGTAGAGTTTTAGTAAAACAATGTCTCGAGATCCGATCCACTTTGTCACATACGGCAAAAAAAAAAGAGTTATACTTGCTGAGGATTATCTCCCTGATGAAGTTCTAGGTAAGAATTTTCTAGTTCTATAGGAATAAATGATCTGTTCGATCCTCTGGGTTGTCCTGAAAGGATTTGCCGATTCGGGTGGAATACTGACAAGAAATAAGAAAGGAACATTAAATAAAATATTTGTAAATATTAGCGTAGTAGAAGGGAGGGGCAGGGAGCACCCCACGTTAATTCCTCAGGCTGTTTGTAAGTACATTTACTGAATTTGTTCGTACACTTGCTTGATCAGTATTAAAGGTGGACTCAAGACAATATCTCTGAGGTTTATTATATGTGTATCAAATCAGAAAGCTTTGGGTTTTCATTGCTCAACATTGGTTTGAATGTGAAGTTTTCCAGCGCACTTCAAGTACACTCATAATCAGTGTTCTACAACCGCTTCGTAAAACCACTTAACATGAAGGATATTTGCAAATAGTAGGCCTAAATAGTAGACCTAAATAGTAGGCCTAAATAGTAGGCGTAATTCAATCACGGTATGGATACTTGCGATCGTAAGTCGATCTCTTATAACAGTAGATCTTAGATATTTTCCACTTCAAATGAGGTCAAGAGTGGCTACTTACAGTCTGCTCAAAACAGTGCAGCCTCTCAGTCAATTAAACCCTAACTGAATTTATCAAAAATACCCCCCTCTCTGATTGTCATAACCCAGCTACTTCAATGGTTCAACTCATAGTGTACTAGTCTTGATTGCCGAGTTCCAGGAAATTATATCTACCAGTTTTTAATTACAATTTTTCGGGGGGGGGTATCCTACGAGCGCTCCCATGTTTTGGTCATTTTGACGGATTCAAACCTTTAAACATTGTTTGCTTGTCTATTCTGAAATTGGTTAAATTGCATCCACTATTTCATACATGTGTCTTTGCAAACTTATTTTGATTGCCAAAAGTGAATTTAACAGTGTCTAATTTCACACGTTTCCCCAGAAAGACCGCCAGACCCATGGTCAAGGAGTCGCGTTTTCGGCCAGCTCGAAGACTCAGGCTTCGCTCTCACAGAGTGTACATCTTTTTTGTAAAACCCTGGATCTGTGCTGGATTCACTTTCCAAATTACTCAAATATATTTTCAAGTCTCTTTACTTATTGAACTTCTTATGCACGTTGTCAAATGGGTTACATTCTGTGTGAGTGAGTATGAAAGGACTTTCTTGCGTTGTCGGTATACATTTGCAAGGTTGCTATCGGTAGAATCGGCATCTTCTGCTTTATGCATTGGCGGCAATTTGTTCTAAATATTGGGAGGAATGACCCCATTTTCAATTAATTTGCTGTGTGAAAAATCGAAGTCAGTGGGCGATTCCTCTAATATTGGGGAAAATGTCCCCCTGTCCGCCGTCCATGGCTTTATGGCTACTCACTCATGTTTCCCATGTACACCACTGTGTGTAAAAGCTTAGCGCGAAATTTCCAGTACACCTTTGTTTCATAGAGAAGGTAAACCCCCGAAGAGCACACAACATTTATGTTTTCGTGTTTATTGATTCCTAATCTGCTATTGTTGGTCTTTTCTTAACGCAAAAAAAAAAAAAAAAAAAAAAAAAAAAAAAACGACAACAACACCGGCGACAAGGCCAAAAGGCTAGATTACAGACGATCACGCTCTATATAAGTAGCTTATCCTAGCCTATAAACAGATAAATGCATGATTTGCTGTTGTTTCAAAGTTTTATTTCTAGGGTCTGTGTTGAAATCGGTTGTGTATAAGCAATTGTATAAGAAGAACATTCGTTATAATATACCGCCTAATGGAGGAAATATTTTTGCAGTTTCATGTCTGGTTTAAAGCTAATTTAAAAGAATATGAGGTGACAATGAAGTGACAAAATATGGAGACAATTTCCGTGCTGGCTACCTCAATGCAAAGTCATCGCCCATTTATAGAGTAATATGTATGTGAAAGACATTCCAGACCAGAGATCGATTGGAGTTCAGCATGAAAGTTGTCGAGACAGCACTCGCAAATAAAGAACAAGATTCTACTAATTAAATGGTAAGAAAATATAGAAAGGTATGTACTCAGCTATAACCCTATATCCCTTACAGAATGTTAACATCTGGCTCTATATATTCTGATTAATCGGACCACGTTAAGTTTTCACCTGGTCAGATATCTCTATATAAAATTGTTTCCACCTTTTTTTGTTGAGATGAAGTCACATAATAACATGGAGCTACCACCTCGGAGGTAATAGCTCCGTGGTATTACTTGGTACAGTTTCTTTAAAAATTAGGGAGTATAGCCTAACTATATTTGGCGCGGCCATAAAATGGCAACTCAGCAGTGCACAAGCTGCTTTAAAAAATACCGAAAGTTTTATCGAGGCAGATATTCTTTGATTTTTGCATTTTTGATCAATTATCTTAGACATGTCGACCAATATCCTTGGACTGAGGTCCGATAATCTTGAATCGTATACCTATCTACTAAAAAATCTGTAAAGGGTAGGTAACCTTCGATCAACAAACGATGATTCATGTTTACCAAAACAGTTTTGTTATCTTGGAAAATCAGTAGACAGTCTCAGATGTTTTGATTTGGGCTTTAATCGGCTTGTGACTTTCATATTCAAAGAATACCAAATCGATAAATTGGGTGAATAATGTTGAGTTGTCAGTCAATAATCTTGTTTTATCGCTTTCATTCGGTTTTAATCATCCAAGAATATCTATTCAATACACCTGTTTTACTTTGGATTATAGTAATGATTCAGAATTTTCGGTTATCATCTAGGATTATCTGTGATACTCTTGGATTATCGGTGGCAATTATAGCTGGTAATCTTGAAATATGATCGCAACTAGACATATGATTAACTGCAGAGGTAATGTTTAGTATCTGCGCATGGTATGAACCCCCCACAGGACAGGATATTGGTCTTAATTACGTGTCTTACAGTAAACGTTGTTGTCCCTACCATACATGCAGCTACCAATTGAGTGCATGCAGTACATTCTACAACACATACATGCAGTACATTATTAAAAGACTTAAGTGCAAGTCTCAGTTTCTGTGACGCGGAACATATGTATAGGCATGTGCAAATGCCTTTACCGCTGGAGTAATGGCATACTCGTAACTAGTTTTACGTTATCAGTCAATAATAATGAAATCGGTCGAGTAACCTTAGATAATAATGGTAGACAATGCACATGAAAGCAACGGCCCACGATTTTTGCGAGATAGACTTCGGGTATGGCAAGCCAAATGCTCATCAAGATAATCCGTTAACATCGTGTGGTAATCTTTGATTTGCGACTCAGTCCAGAACTATGGTAACGTAATAATACTTTTACGGATAGAATATAAATTTGATAATCTCAGCTTATCAGATGACGAACCTGGTTTAGTAATGATCATCATGTTGGATTAGCTCTTGATTAACCTGGATATATCATTTAATTTTCTACGTTTGGAACATTTGGCTTGCCATAAGCTCCACCCCTGAAATAGCAGGTTTCGTACAGTTGAATTTCAGTTATCCTGAAGAAATGGCAGCAACGAAAAGGACAATACTGTTGCGGCAAAGGTAACGAAGAGCTTTTAGTTTTTACTTACCGTAGTCACATTTTTATGGTAAAGGTGATAATGAAAACCTGACGTTTTAAACATTTTGCAGAATATGCGAAAAGGCAGACTAGTACCGTAGTTGGTGGGCACTTGTTGGCTGGTTTTAGTCCATTCGTCAGGTCTCCTACTCCTAGGATCGAATTTCCGCTTGCACTCGTACTTTCATATTTTGAGGGCAGTTAAGCAGCCTTGCCAGTGCAAACATTTAGTAAATTGTACTTATGAAAAGTCGTGTACTTGTGATCATACTCGTACTCATAGGCTACTCGTATACTCACAACCAGCTCCGTGGTTTATGCTCGAACTCAAGACATTGCATTGACGCTACGTATAATGTAATTCCGACTTGAAGAAATAATATTTGAAAGATAATTCAGAGCTTATTTCAGATCATTTGCAAGGCGGCTTATAGATTACTTGAGTTCAATATCAACATGAACGATTAACTTTCGAAATCAAGAAGAAATTTACGTGAGCCTTCAAAGGAATGTACGAAAAGACACGTTATTCTATAATGACTTTGAAAAGTGGTTTGAGAATAAGAAAGTGACTAAGAATGAAAAATGCAAGATATTGCGTGAAGCATTCCTTAACGGTAGAGTGCAATCGAGAAATATTTTAATTATGATGCCTCTGCCACCAAGAGTTATTCTTTTTAATAGTGCATGAACAAAAGCAATATCGTTAAGTTTGTGTCAACATGGTGGCTCATTGCCCTATTCAGATCTTTCAAAGAAAAGATTACTTGTGACCTCTCTGCATGTGTTAATCACTAGTTTTTGAAAGTAAAAGGGTTATTTAGGTTGCGGTCCTTGGAATGTTAATGTAGGACCATTCGTTCATGGTTATTCTGTACAACATGTTAAACAAGTATAACATTGACATTATTTTATCTATCGTTTGATTCCTGCTACCACTTTTGCTTTAGTGTTATATATTTTGGCGCATAAAGATCAAATTACTCCTCAATAAAATCAAATAGGGGTTGGCAAGATGCAGTCTAAACAGTGTTCAAATAAAAATACAGTCGAGTGGGAGAAAAGTACTAAATATAACACCAATGGCGGTCGTTTAAATCCTAGCTGCCATAATGGAAAGTATTACTGACTGGCCCTACTGCCCTACATCAAGGAATTCAGCAGGTCTAACGGTTTGGTTGCTTCAAATTTTATCCTGTTTGATTCCTTGACGAATACTTAAGGAAATTGTGCAATGGCCAGCGGGGGGGGGGGAAGGGGTGAGAATATATTTTCTTAAGACGACAATGATGGGTATTTTAAATACTGGATATGGTGTTTTGTCATATTAAGAAGAAGTTTCTAATTCCTTTTTGGTAAAGATCAATCGCCAGAGGTCAAAAACCTTAAGCCTTGTAAACACAATATTTCACAGCAGGCAGGAAAGATACCATTAATACCAAGTATAAAGATTTTTCTTTATTTGCGGAAATACCCTCTTGTTTCTGGTGGAGGGCAAATTTCAATACAGGTCACCCGCGGTGAAACTACGAATTCAAATCCGTTTTAAATGCCGGGCTAAATAGAAGAACTTGGTATCATGTAATATTTTCTTTCCGAGAAATCATAGAAAGGTTTTAGTTTTACCAAAAATTAACTAGATTCAAAACAAAAGTTTACTGGATTCAAAAAAATCTTAACTATTTTCCCTGCATTCATTGCCATTTGATTGATTTTGATGTCCATAGCATTTTGTATATATTAAAGAGCTTCCATGACTTAGCTTCTCATATACCCTTCCACTAGAAAGTGGAAAAGCCTTTGCAGGGAGAGATGCTAGATGGATATGTTTAAAACTCACCATAGCCACCGCTTCTGGTTTTACTGCCTCAGGAGGTTTATTTTCCTTAGCCATATACATCTTCTTGGAGCGATAGAATAAAATACCTAAGAGGCAAATTACTGCAATTACAATCAAAATTCCAACTACATTTAGTACAATGTGTGCTACGCTTGGCCTCGGAACAGCTAAAGAAAAGAATAAGAAAACCAAAACAGTTACACATTAATCTGGTAAAATGGTGGCAATGATATGTACAAATTTTTAAATGTTATCCATAAATATTTTACGGAAAAATTATTTGCAATGACCAGAAAACCAATGGAGACATAATATTATCAAACAGAAAAAGCCCATAGTGTTTACATTTCCCTACCACCGATGTAATTTTTCTGAAAGAATTCTCAATAGGTGGTTAATCCACTCATGGTACATGTAAAACATGTATCCATTTCTGCATAAAAGGTGACACTTGATCATAGCTCAGTCAACTTAATTTTAATAAGCCATGAAAGAAAGATATATATATATATATATATACATATCTACATATTTATATTTATTGTATGGAGCATACGTGAATTTCACTACCTAATAAGTATATATATATATACAGTATATATACATGTATGTATATATATGTATTTTATATATTTATATATATATATATACATGGAAACACTCAGAGAGCTGGCATGTAACAGGCAAACACGATGATGCAACATTATCTTTGAACAGCTAAAGGAGGATAATATGTAGACTTGACCAGCCCATGCGTGAAGTTAATGGATTGAACAATAACAGGAGTTCCACGAAGTCTAAACTCGGCAATATCCAATATGTTACTCTTGTTGACCTTTTGCTGCAAACAAGTGAAGACGATGTACGCACAATGTGTCCACTTCACTACGCTTTTGCATCCTATTCAAGCCCTAATCAGTTGACAAATTGGAGTATTTGTAATACAGAAGGGACATTCAATATCCCAGTAGTTGGACTTTCTGAGGGTTCAACTTCATCACTTGTTGTTATAGTCACGTGATCTGTAATGCTTTATCTTTGATCCTTAGGATTCTTTTCATGCTAGGGTGCGACAAGGAGTCAGTCCGTTCCGTATGGAATAGCAATAATTGCCATACTTTAATTTTATCAAAGGTTTGTTAAGACGTTATTAAAAAAGAGTTGTCCAAGGGTGGGGGGGGGGCATTGGGCCATGGCAGGGGGGGGCATTGGGCCATGGCACCCCCTCACGGATGCCAATTTTTTTTTTAGATCCTAAAAATACATAATTTTTTAACACAAATTTTACTTCAAAAGTTAGCATATGTGGACACAAAAATTTTCAAAAATTTTCAAAGAGGAGGGGTATCCCACCATGGACCTCCTCTCTGAGGTCAATTTTATTTCAGTTCCTAAAATACGTCAATTTTCTAAGACAATTTTTACTTCAAAAGGTAGCATATGTAGCACCAGATTGCATCTAAGGACACCTAATTTTTCAAAAAATTTTCAAAGAGGAGGGGTTACCCCCTCCCCTTAGATCCCTCCCCAGGCCGGCGATCACACAACATACAGCATGCCCCCCCCCTTGAGAGAAATCCTGAGTACGCCACTGGCTCCTTGTGCCATAATGAGATCAGATCCTAGTGTGACAGAAGCCAAAAACAACTGAATATCATCTGCATACATCAAAACATCAAAGTTGTGATTCTTGCAGTTTAAAGCAACAGGGCAGAGAACACAGATCCTTTAGGATTTTAGGAGCATGTGAGTTGATAGCCTCTTTGAGGCAATCATCTTCAGAGTTTTGGAAAGGAATGTCAGATTTAAAACTGGACGTTTTTAACAGTTCAGTATCTAGTGTTGACTTCTTTAGAAAGGGATGAACACAAGCAGACTTCAATGACTTCATAGACCCTTGGAATGTTCACTCAACCATTGACATGTTTAATCCCCATAAATGATTAAATTTGTGGTAGATAACTTCTTCGTTTATCGTTGATAACTTCTCCGTTTGTATGCTAGACCAGACCAGGTTTGTTTCCCTGGAAAACTGAACATTACTATTTAAAGTACCTTAAGATATCTGGCTTCCTGAAACATATTTTAATCCCTGGAAGCTATCCCTTCCTTCCTTGGCACCTTGCCTGGGTATAAAGGTATATCCTCCCTGTGTCGTAAATCGTGCACAAAAGATACGTGTGAGTGGAATAAGATATGTCCTACGTCTACCGATGCTTCCAAGTAACTTTGCAGCTATTTTACATACCCTTTGACTACAAAGAGGTGAAATGTTACCTTTTTATCATGTGCCTTCATGTATCATGAACACTAAATCCTCCCAAAATGGAAAGCTATAAAAGTTCCTTAGGGCCCTTAGATTTGCTTAAAACCCTGTATGTTCCTACGTGCATTACTTTGTGAAGATGAGGTTACGCTGCAGTTCAATTGCAACATGTTAAGTCTATTTTCTTCAAGCGACAGCATAGTTCATCACTAACTTGACCCCAACTTTCATTTTCCTTTCCCCGCCCCTGTAGAAGTTAAAGTAATCGTCCCAGAAATTTTCGCAAATTGTCAAAAGAAATACAATATAATCGAAGTCGCTGATAAGTTCTCACACGGAAGTTTAATCTTTTTGCCCTTGTCGTATTGAATATCGACATCGTCGTCGTCGTCGTCGTCGTCGTCGTCGTCGTCGTCGTCGTCGTCGTCGTCGTCGTCGTCGTCGTCGTCGTCG
>WURT03660250.1:0-18243 GCA_009936505.3 Holothuria glaberrima
TTTGAGAACGACTCACATTCCTCCAAAAGAGTGGAATTCTTTAAAGCTTTTGCTTATATCATGTATAACATGATTGCGTAGTTTTCCCTAAAATTATAACAGTTCATCGACTTGGTAACGTAAGATAGGGGACTGCCTACTCCCCCCCTTCACAGAGATGAAGTCTTTTAACCTTGTTCCCTCCAAAGTACCTTCAAGTTAGTAAAATGAAGTGTACTGAAGCATGCAATACCTGTGCACAGCAAATGTTCTGCTGGTCCACTGCAGATGTACAGTGCTGCTAATTGTCTTCTGCAAATGCACTCTATAGTTCAATATCTGACATGTGCAGTGCTTTTTCAAGTGATTATCACATTTTTGCGTTGCTATCAAGCAAAATTTAGGTAAAGTGAATAATCTCATGCCTTATAATGTAACAGGTAAAGCAGGGTACCTGGAGGAATGCAATGAGTGACAATATTGTACAAGTTTGAATATATCTGAATGTTAACATCTTGCCATATCTAAGGGATGTAACACCCGTCACAAAAATTGTGACGGGTGTTACATTATTATTTTAATTAAAATTTGGGACTAATTAATTAGGATATTTGATAGGACTGGGCCTTAAGATGAACTAAAGTATAAATGCAGAGAATCAAGAAATTTGTTGAATTTGCATTTATTTTTTGGCAATTAAGTTAACTTTTGTGAAAATTGTGACGGGTGTTACACTGTCAGCGCTAGTGATTTTAAAGAAAGGTATGCCCTTAAATTTACAATAGCGAGGATCACAAAATTGTTTTGGGAATTATTGTCATACATAAGCACATATCTAATTCATTTTGCACATGGAGCTGAAACACTTTACTTTAAAATTGAGTACTGAGGAAAGAAATTAAAAACTACTTGTTTAAAAAGCTAGAAGAATCTGAAATGACACTTTTTGTAATTAGAGGGCAGCATACATTTTCTATGTGAACGATGTCGGAAACGATGATATTTCGTTTTGTCTATTAAACTTAGACCTTTTGTGAACACATACAACCTATTCTTATTGATGCATGAGTAACTTCATTTTTTATGCCTCATGTCCATTTTTCATGGAATTGGCCACCTATTTTCACTCTTGCTCTCACTTTGCTGGAGAAGGTCCTAGGTGGACCGAAAATTTCAAATAAAATCTATTTGTTACGTACTTCTATAGTCAACCTGTTATGAGCCTTTTTGCGTACTTTTTACTGTCTTATTTACTTATCGGAGTACACGTGTATTTCTACTACATTACAATATATATATATATATATATTTATCAGTAGTCTAATTCTTCAAAAGTTGAAAATAACATGAAATACCAAGTTCGAGATGAGGATAGGCGGATGCATCACGACTGGTTTGTCTTGGTCAGGGTTCATATATAAATTACATCACTAAAACGATAAGTGCTTATCGCATAGTGTAAATTACTATCAAACTAGTTTTTGCGGACATTTAATTCGAGGGCCGTTCGTGTGGAGCCAATTTTAGTAACGTCTTTCGTTTCATTACGTGTTTCAAATGACATTATAAGAAGTGGGTCTTTCCTGATTAATGGGAGGAATTCAAGATTCAAGTATAAGTGAATATTGTATGTAAATCTGTATCCGAAAATGGACAATTGTTTTCTGTCAATAATGCATGAATTCTGTTTACTCTCGAAATAATCGAGACACTGATCACTCATTACTCGTTTAATTAGTAAAATTATATGTCCGAGCTTTCTCCATCTTCTTCACTAGCTATGTCGAAGTTGAATATTATGAAATGCTGAGCGTAGTCTGAATGATTAAGATATTTTTACACAGAAGGGAAGACTTAGTCCTCTCTCACTTCACTTTCCCAGTGCTCCCTATACTCCTAGTTTGTTCTGTAAATTAACGGAAACAGATTAGTGGGGTATTTTGACTTCAAAGGAACCTCTTCTTAGCCTCTAGACATGAGACGTGGATTGTCCTGAGTGACCCCGTTCTAGTTTCGATGAAAAATACAAATATAACAAAGAGTCATTTCGGAAATTGCGTACTGTAGTGTGTTTTTATTCAAAAATTAAAGCCCTTGACGAGGAATGTTAATCAGGATAGTTTGATACTTGGTATATAAATTTATCATGAAGAGAGAGAGTGGTTTTTGGTGGGGATTCCAGGTTAAGTGAGTCCATCGATTTAGAAAATCTTCAGACAAATTTAAAAATCAACCTTGTGCTCCAGCATGGATCAAATGCAAAGCAACAATATGCAATAAAACGTCGATCACTGTCCAAAAAAATAGTAAAAAATATTTCCTTTTGTCATGAAACTGCATACAAACAGACATAATTTACATCTTTTTTTAAAATTTCTTTAAATTTTGTGAGTCAGTTTATCCACTCAGGTTGTCAAGCAGGTTTGTTGCTTATTTAACATAATCGGATAATTCATCTTTACTAAAGTGCCTTCAGAAAAGTTTTGAATAGATGAAGAAACATTAATTCTTTTACGTTATTTTAAACTATGTTTCCATAGCAAAAGTAGCTCAACATAATTGCCCAACACGTACGTAAACTTTCAGACAATTTTTTCAAAGACTTAAATTTCACGGAACGATAAATGTTTGAAACATTGAAAAAAGCATCTTGGTTGATAAATGAACTGTCATTTTAGTAACCCGGGTTTTTAAAGCTGAAAGATAAAATGTTGGGTAAACAACAAAAGACATATGTAGGCTATGTTGTTTAGGTTCAAATAGACAAGTTTCTTTACGAGGTAAATCTACAAAGAAGTCGTTGATAAGATAACCTTATACAGTGAATAAGATAACTGTTTTTGAATATTGACCATTGCCAAGTTACTTGACAAAATTTAGGTGATGTCTTTTTTTCATTTCATAATCGCTTCGTGAAAGAGATTTTTCTAGTTTGTTATTATGGGAAATAATTTATTTTTTCGGTTTTTCATAACATTTGATATGATGTAAAATGGACATCAGAAAAACATGTTCTCCATTCTTTTGTTTCATGTGCAAGTGGGGTAGCCAGCAACTTCAAAATAAAAGCAATATTAACCATTTTGGCTGTTCTATCCCGAGGAAGGCTCTTTGTTGGCAGGTTTGACGTATCAAACATTCTTTACAACTTATAGTGGTAACATCAACGCAGTCTTCCACAATATACCTAAAGTCCTCTGCAAAATATTGATTCGTCTTTTTCTGGTGACTTTTTAAAGGAAGCCGTTTTCGCCGTGAAACAACTATTTAGGAAATTGAAGTGTTTGGGGCCAGTTTCGAGTATCGTAATCTTTTTACGGTAGAAACCACACTGCCTTTCCCTTTGCCATAGATAGCCAGGTAGCTTAAAATACGTAACAAAAATTTAACTCACACATTTAGATCTACAAGAAATAAGTGGTACTGAAAGTTGGCAACTTTTTTTATTTTCGTTGGAAAATTAGGCACATGGGCTCGTTTTTAGACCAAATATTTCTTTTAATGGGACGAATAGAAGTACTGATCTTTTTTTTATTTTTATTATTTTTATATTATTTAAGGTAAAATTAATTGCTAATACACATAAATTTGATTATATATATATATGCCATTCCCCTTACACAATTTACATTTTTTTTACCTCGTGCCACATTTTTTATTCTTCATTGCCAACAATTTGAACAAGAAGAATGGACAATCTATTGGCATACAACTTTAAAGTGGTATTTATTTTTGTTTCATTTTTTCTGTATTATGCATTTTATTGTCATAACTACGGTACCCCTTTTGCGGTCTATTTTTCCGGAATGAAAAGTTATAACTGATTTTTTTTATGATCAAGAAAGATTCTGATATATCTTTTAAATTTCTAAAATCATGCACACAATCTAAACTGGCATAAGCTGGGGGGGGGGGGGTCTGAAGCTCTCTCTAGTCGTAACCTTCCCCTTTTTCGCCTTCCCCCTATTTTTGCCTCCTCTCCAAATAAGTCGGCGTACCAGGGTCAGTGTTGTCTTATGCTACATGCCAACTGATATTTCCAATAATGTAACCCTTTGTCCCCTTAATCATAACTTCCCTCGGTTCCGCAAATCATAACCAACTCCTTGCCACAGTGGTCTGTCTGTAATGTTTAATGATATAGTTACATGAAAATTACATAGTTGTGTATTCGATGCAAAAAGCATTAACAATCCCACAAGTAGAAGAAAAAAAGATCAAATATCGGCCATTTTACAGGGTAATTTTTCTTTCACACTTTTATCTTGAATATACATGCGCTAAATATGCAGATATATGACATCGAAAGTGGACATACCATATGTGGCTAGTGTTAGCCATTTTCATTTCAAGGACACTGGTAGCATTGCTATCACTTGAGGGGTTTATTATGAAAGTTAAAACTGTTTTCTCAAGAAGTATTGATATTACTCACAAAATGTAAACTATCTGATCAATAATTACTAATTAGCAGATAATTGGTATAATTTATACAGGGTTAAAAAGATATCTTAACACTGTGCAACACTCCACATCATTAGTTTGCATAGGCAATGCGTTACTAAAGAAACCATAAACCGTTACAGAAGTATATTTTGAAAACTGTAGAATTAGATATCAACATAATTTCAACGGATCTTTCATTTGAGACTGAATTCTTCAACTGACAAATGAAACAGCTTTTTTGTTGTTATGTCACCAGACCTTTTAAAGCTGCAACTTCAATCACTTTGATAATTTTCCTGCAAATTCTGTACTGTCAATTTCACATCAATTTTGCCTAACACTCAAAGCATTCCACGCTAACTATACTACTGCGTATTGTAAGCAAAAACAGCTCCTTGTGTGTTTTGGTTCACGTGTACTTCTCTACACAATCGCACCATGTCCCTATTAGGGAAAGGCATACAACATATTTTTTAAGTACTTTTGAATGTTAAGTTTTCATTTGCTTTATATCAAAGTAGATAAACAACAAATGTTTTATTTTGCTATGGGGTTAAAAAAGGCCGGCATGACCACTAAAATTCGGACAACAATATAACTCGCAAAGTTTTTCTATTTTGATATTGAAGGTTCCTTGATTGAACCCTTTCTTGGGTATTTAGGTTGTATCTAAACCGTATGTAACTGTTTAGGGCTGCATCAAAAATTGCCCTTACACTCAAGGCTAACGGAATTCTGCAGTTTAAGCATCTGCCTAGCTGGTGGTTCTGGTAACCAAATCATTTACCATTGATAAGCAGCATAACAATTTTGAATGTAGCATCTGCAAATAAAACGTTTTGAAATTATATATTCTTTCCTTTTCCTACAGATTTCACCCGTAAGGTGAAAACACAGGATGGAGGGAACAGGGACATGTTTAGAATACCATCTGATGAAGAATCAGATGACGAAGAGGACATTAAACAAGGACAAATAGCACTCAACTTTAAAACCTTCCTAGAACACATTGGCCTCAAAGGACAGTTTCCTGGGCAGCTAAGTTTAAAAAAGTTTGAAAAAATTAAAGATCCTTCTACCTTCAATACTACAGCAGAAGTTGTTGAGTTGTTCTGGCACAAACTTAGCTCTTTCGACTATCGGGCAAGATCAAAGACATTCTTGAAACAGAATAAAAGGTATTTTTTAGAACAAACAAGTATTAAAGATTTCGTTTTTGCTGTTTTGCAATGCTCAGATAGATTTCTGCGACAGGATATTTTGGAAAAAATGTCGGCATGTCAACTGGCAGTACCCCTTATTCTGCAAGGCATTGAAGGTAGACGACCAGAATTGCTTTCTTGGTCACTACGTCAAATCGTTAAGAAATGGAAGGATGAAGGGTCAAACGTTCATGAGAAGCACATCGTTAGAGTTCCACTTTTTAGCGTTTCCTTTCTAAGAATTGGGGAGTTGAAGGGTATTTCTAAGTCTGCAATTATCAATTATTTGCTCGGACAGTGCCAGGGAAATCGTAGTCATTCTTACTTCTTGACGAAGGAAGATGATCAATGTTGCCCTACTTTTTCCCAAGGTTGTGTTGAATGTATATGGTACTTACCTGATAATTCTAATGATTCAGAGCAATTTAAAGACGTCATAGCAGTTCACAACTTACGGGGCGACAGTGCAAAGTTTCCTAATCAAACCAGCCTATTATGCAGGGCATCAAATTTAACAATAGCTTTCGTAGCGGACAGGAATAAACATGCAGAGGATTACGCAGCTGTCATCGATAGGATTAACTTTACTGCCAAGCAGTGCAAATTTATCATAATCGACGATGAACGCGATCCATCTGCGACAAAAAGTAAAAAAATGAAATTGATAAACAACTGTTTGTATGTAAGGCACTACGAAATTGGAGACTTGTGTGAGTATATCTGTGAGTTGATTAACAAAGCCAAGTACAATGAAAGAGTTTCCGCTCCTAATTTACGTAGTATCGATGATTTGGAAGAGTTGTGTGAGCCACACATTGAAGCGGAAAACACTCATGAAACGTGTGAAAATGCCCGAAAACATGTTTCACAAATTTTGAACCTTCAACAAACAAAAGATGTGCTATTGTACAAAGAGGAATCATTTCCCGTGCAACGTCTATGGAAAGAGTGGGTTGCCATAGACAAAGAACACGTACGACCTGATGGTGAAAAAGAAATATCTGTTGAGTACGCTCATGAAGAAATATCTAGCAAAAAAGATGAAAAAAGAAAAATGCAGATAAGTTGTGGTTTGTCCAAAACTGTGAAAAGCTTCCAAGGCACACTAGACAGTATGCAGGAAAATGCAAAGTTGTTGGGACATTTTATGTGTTATTTCCAGGAAGACCTTTTTGAATTGACCTATGAAAACACACAGATAAACCTGCAGACTATTGAAAAACTTGAGAAGAAACGCGAAAACCTAGAAGAGTTAATCAAGGCAACAAGAAGCACCGAAAAGTATGACAAACCGATAGATGAAGAAATTCGAGGGGACCATTTTGACTTGCAGAAGGAAATAGAAGAATGCAAACACTTATGCAAAGAGGAAAGTGAGAAATGCAAGAACAAAACATTAGGGTGGGAATACTTTCTCCGTGAGCTTGGTCAGTTTCACGAGGCCCATGTAGAACTGAATGTTAAGAAAGACTCAGAAGTTGCCTTGATCCCGTTTTTGGCCATGCGGTTACTTGCGAGCGGTTATTCATTAGAAATTATGGACGGTGACACAGGAAGAATTCCATTGACATGGATCAAAAGTGTTCTTAGTGCAGTAGCTGGGGAGCTGAAAAATCCCTCAATCCTTGTTCTAAGCGTAGTTGGTGTGCAAAGTAGTGGTAAGTCCACTTTGCTAAATACAATGTTTGGTTTAAGATTTCCCGCGCGGGCAGGCCGTTGCACTAGAGGACTCTTTTTACGCATGCTTAAAGTAGAAGAATGCTATGCGAAAAAACTGGGGGCAAAGTATATTTTCATTATCGACTCAGAAGGCATTCGTTCTCTAGAGAGGGCAGAAAAGTTTGACAAGGAATTAGTGACCCTAGCACTATGCATATCTGACATAACAATTCTTAACATTGAAGGGGAAATAATCAGCACAGAAATGGCGGGAATTCTAGAAATAGCAGCGCATGCTTTGATGAGAATGAAGCGAGTAGACCTTACCTCTCAGTGTAGAATAATACAACAAAAAGTATCAGATTTGACAGCTAGCGATCGAAACAAGGTTAACATGAACCAAATTGAAGAAATTCTAAACAAGGCTACAATAACAGCTGCGAATGTAGAAGGATTTAGTGATCGTTATCAGCAGTTTTCCGATATCTTTGTACTTCGTCGTGACAAAGATTTGCAGTTCATCCCATGTCTGTGGACACAAGCAATGTCTCCACCCAATGCCTTGTACAGTCATTACGTGACAAAAGTAAAGGAAGATATTTTAACTGACGTTACTTCAGGTAAAGTAATCCCCCAGTTTTCGGTTGTAACGTTTATGAAGCGCGTACAAGATGTTTGGATTGCTGTAAAAGACGAAAGTTTTCTTTTTAACTTCCAAGATAGTGTAAAGGCGGTTGATTTCACTAATCTGTGCATGGAAGTTAATAAATGGATAACCAACTTGAGGAGAACCTTAATCGGCAAACAACTAGATTGGCAAAGAAGGCTACTTGAAAGATCAAACGCCAAGCCTGATGACGAGTATGAGTCAATTAAGAAGGAATGTTGTGACAACTTACATCATCAAAAAGCCAGCATTGAGAACAAATTTGACTCTTTTGTTGCTAATCATGAACGAAAAGATACAATAAAAACATATTCACGTTGGTTTAAACAAAACCTGGAATTTACTGTAACTGATATGAAACATTACACTCTATCTATTCTAAGTTATGACGTCGCCAGAATTCGATTTAAAAATCAGATTACAAGTAGCTTAGCTGAAATAAGAATCAAATTGCGTGAAGATGTAAACCGTTTAGTCAGTGATTTACATACTAAAGAAGAATTGGGTAAACAATTGAAGGAAGCAGATCTAGACAAAGCATTTGAATCTAATTGGAAAGAATGGGTCCAAAAGAGGCAACATGAATTTCTAATTCCACAAATGTCGGAAAAGGCGATGGAAGTCATATGCGAAACCTTGCTCCATTCATGCACAAAAGATATGTCAGTTTCTCCCGAAATTGATATCCTGTCGAAAGAAGAAGGGGGAATAAAGAAACACGCTGGAAGAAATGTAGCGTGGGAAGAGTATTACCCTATCAAAAGGGGGAATGTAAACGTAGAAGATTGGTTTCGAAACAACAGAGAAAAACTTCAATTGGTGGCTGACAACAGTATAAAAGAAATGATAGACAAAGGCTCGGAAAAACAATTTGATACAAACTTATTTCAGTACATACTACAAAATGCCTTTCAACAGCTATCCCCACCAAATCTGACTTCTGAGGCACCGTGTCGTCTAAAAGCAAAAGTTCTACTTCACATATGTGGTCTACTGTTTCAGAACGCGTTACAAAATCAACGTGCTTTTGAAGCGAAACATACCATTGAAAAACTGGTTGATAAGGAAAAGAAGGTTTTGCGAGATTATTTCACAGCATTGGTCAAACGGGTCTCAGGGAATGAAGTAGACAATGCAATTAACTGCTTGATTAGATATCTCACAGAGTCCGGGGAAAAAACAGTGATTGCCATCATGCGACGACAAGTCATAAACAGAATCATGAAAGAAAACTTATGGGGAGACAAATTTGCCCTTAACAAAAACATACTTTTTGAGTTATGCACAGAAGAAAACTTTGAATCCTTTTGCGAGTACATTTCAAACCATGGTCAATACATTCACAACTGGATATCCCGTCAAGTAGAGAAAATTTGCTGCGAAAACGTAAAAGGTCAGTTGTTCCTTGAGTTGATTGCAAATGAAATCATTGACGAACTATCTTCTCATCTCCAATCAGTCATTGACAATTCCCTTTCAGAGGTTAAAAGACAAAATCATGCAGATCCTTCAAGTTTGTACAAAGATTGGGTCAATTGTTTTGTGCAATTACTGCTTGGGGTAGGTTTTAAAATAAGGTTTCATGACTTGGGAACCGAGTTACGCACTTTCCGTATATCTAGTCTCGACCAGTTCCTCGTTGACTTAAAATCAAAGTTAAACGCATGTTGGAAAGACAATGTACTCCAAGAAATTAAGGTTCCTGTACTTTCAAACCCACAACAAATGAAAACTTTTTTGAAACATAAAGTGCTCATAAATAGTATTAGTAGTCAAGCATTTACTGAAATTTGTGTGGAACAATGTCCGCTATGCAAAGCAACATGTGATCATCCGTCTCCATTAGGACGTTTTCACACTCATGCTGCGTCCACTCATATGCCTCGCGGAATGATGGGAGTACAATATCCAACGTCATCGCAATTGGTTATTGAAGACTGCACAATTTGCGCTTCCTCCTCAACTGCAGCTTACATAGTTCCAGGTACAAACGAAAGACGCATTTGCAAGGAATATAAAACAGATTTTCCTAACTGGGTAATAACCGCTCAAGAGCAAGAAGCAAAGTACTCTTTTTTGTGGAAGTGGGCAATGACCAAATTCAATAAGTCATTAGCAAATAAGTATAAATGTAAACCGGCTGAAATACCCCCTCGATGGCGGAATATTTCAAAGCAAGATGCCCTTGACAGTCTACTTTCGGCTAAACAGCTGCACAATCCATTTGAATTATTGAACATGATAACGCAGGGCCGTCGCCTGGGCGAAATCTCTAGGGAGGGCAGTTCATGACACCATCTTAGTGGAAAACCAGGACTTTGGTATGCCTACTGATAGTTATCACTCAGGCGGACCCTTCCTTTTCCTCATAGTCTCTGTATCATCGTGAAAGGGCAGCGTAGGGTAGGGTACATGTAGTGCCTGGCTTAGGTTCAAAATTGTACTATCGTTGGCAAAGCTTTGAACTGGTAATATTTTTACCAATTGTCATTATACTCCTATACTCCCTGAGAATTTTTTGTCTATGTCAGGTGGTTTGGATACATGGTGCTATCTTACAAAGCTTCGTAAAGCGTTGGATTGATTATATGTTTAGGAATCCTTAGGACTTTAGTATTTAGTGAATTTGTTTCTATCGTGTAAGGGTGTAATAAAGGAAATTTTGCCAAAGGGGAGGGACTGCACCTTTACAGTATGAGAAATATTTCTTGTTCTAAGATTTACTAGATCCAAAAAGGTGTTATCTTTGTTGAAGCTTTGCAACTCATAACGTGATCTTAACTTTTAATTATTTACTGAATTATTCGGCTGCGACATACATGGTACCCCTATAAGAAGGCTGGTGTTAGTGCGTAGTGAAAGCTTAGGTCTTGCAAGAAATGGGGGGAATGACACATTCTAGACCTTAAAAATTGAATCTTATCGTTTTTCTACTTTTGAATTTAATGCTTTAGAAACAAATTTAAATTCTGAGAGGGAAAGGTAGATTTGATTTAAAGGGGAAATGCAGTCACCCCAATAGTTGACCCGGGCATCCTATTTCATGAAAGACTCTTGAAATTCATGTCACAATACCTTTCTTATTGCAAGAGTTGAGAAATTTATGTAAAGACTAATTCCTGGTTATACCTTGAACATCCAATAATATGATCTATCATATCATGAAGGATATTTGAAGTGAAATAAGGTGATCTTTGTGAGATTTAGTTGTTGTTCAAAATATGTTTGCGGCGGCTGCTTATGCCCTTTAGTTACTTTATAAGCTCTTTGAGGCCAATAATTAAAGGTAATCATTGGCTATATTATCTCTTCTGCCATTTTATGTGGTGGTGTATTCAAGTGATGTTTCTTGTAAGAGGAAGATGATTTATTCTTCAGGCAGAGAAAACGACATAAGAACGCGCCCACGGCTGGATCCGGGGAAATTTGGAGAGAAAAGAATTTTTCAGGATTTGGCGGCACTGAAATCATAATTTGGACAGTAGAATTTTCATCATTTCTGTATTTTTTCTCAAATAGGTCAACTTTTTCATTAACGGTTTGGAAATCTCAGAGCAAAGTTGATAAGGAGGAGTTCGTAATGCATGAACACTTGTCGTACGAACATTGCTTGTGGGAAAAGGGTAGACATGAAATGACACGTACATTAATGTAAATGACAATATACTCTATAATAATTTGAAGAAATAAAAATAAGGTTAGAAAATAGAAGAGTTAGAAGTTGAGAAAAGGAAATGACTAAAGCATAACAGTAAAAATACATATTCAAGACATTTTTCTCTACCCGAGTTAAAACTAACAAACACCATTGAAAAGAATTCATAATTTACGTAAACAAATTTAATAAGCAATGGATTTTATAATGAGTGGCAGGGTACATAATCGGAAGTTTCAAAGTGTCTCAAGAGAGCTAGAATGTCCTAGCGCTTAGCAGTGACAACATTTTACCTCTCTGTTGTATTAAAGTGCTGAGCCTTTATTAGGTTAGCAATATTTACTCAGTATATGAACAACCTCACATGCTAAAATTACATTAATGCAACAGTAAAGATTAATAACGAATAAAATTAAACAGGGGTCGCATCGTTTGAAATATTCTAATAAGAATAAGGTGTGGTGATGAATGCACCCTCCTAATTAAGATCTCTTTCAACAGGCTTTTTGACCAGGATAAACCCTAATGACTAGGTTTAGCTTTTTACACTATTTTGATATCACTTTTGTTTACTTAGTGTGTACTTATTTTATTTTCATTCTACCTTGCCGTGGTGTTTATTGTCTTACTTTATGTATGGTGCAACGCCCATTGTTTACTCGAATATAAGCCTTTCAGTCTTCGTCATTATGGTTATCATTTTTGAAGCAACGTGAGCTCTGTAATTATTTTGCATAGCAACAACACTTCTAAAAGCCGACTTTAGCGTATGGGACAATTTGGATTTGTGTGGCACATTTTGTTCCCGACTTATTACAGATTTTGAAATGATTTTGGTGTTTTCACCATTGGGGGACAGAGTGCCCCTTCCCCCTGGACTCATACGCCTATGCATGCAGGCCTACTGATATATGACTACTATCAAAATTGTTAAAGGATCTTTGCAAAATATATTCTAAAATGATGAGAAATGTTAACACAAAAAGTGATTAACTGTCATAGTTTTATTGCTGCGTAGGTACGGTTTTGAAAACTGCCACGATGCTGTTTGTATTTCTAAAAATTGCAAACAAAAGAACGATATTCACACAAGTGGATGTTGTGTAGACTAGTTTTTTTTTAGTTTCGTGAAAATAAATATTGAGTTAGTTTATGTTGCTAAAAGGCATACTTTTTATCCATTCACATTACAGAAGTATATTTTGCCCACAGCAGTTTTCTCCTCGATGTTAAAGATACTATATGCTACTTTTGACTCTTTTTGATATTGAGTGTTGCAATATTTTAAAAATTTGGATTGAGTTAAATGTTGTACTTCACACATTGTTATTCAGATTGAATACCTCAAAAGCTGTAATGTAATATGAGAAAGGTCAAACAGTGGATATTTTATCAGTAATACCTGCCATGCTAACTTCATTGCCTGGATCTTTGACCTAGTTGCTTGAATCTTTGTACCATAAATAATGTAGAAATTGTGAGAAAGAAGAAAGTCTCGCCAGGTAGACCTTAAGCTGTGCATCACCAGACAAACATTTGAAGTGTAGAACAAAGATCTTAATCGCTTGTAGTTAGTAGCTAAT
Organism: Holothuria glaberrima; assembly: GCA_009936505.3. NCBI lineage: Eukaryota > Metazoa > Echinodermata > Holothuroidea > Aspidochirotida > Holothuriidae > Holothuria > Holothuria glaberrima. The sequence continues at coordinate 13,192 of WURT03660250.1, forward strand.
TTTGATGAATATGTACATCCAGCTTCGTTTTAAAATGACTCTGATTTACTCTGCCCATCAGAAGAGAGAAAAATGTGTCCCATCCCGTTTTCTTTTCTTTGGAATTTAATAAAAATTGTAAGAGTCTTTGTTTTATTGTTCAAGATTTGTAGCAATTAATAAAGTGATTGAAATAAATTTTAGTGATAAAAGTGAATTGCAGTAACTTATTGGTTTTTTTGTAAGGATTTCAGAACACAACAAAAACTCGTAACTATTCCTTTCCTTTGAAAAAAAGTTTGCATTATGATCGCAGGTTACTGAAAGGGCGAACGAATCAGGAATTCATGTCGCCGACGCAGGACAGATTCTATAGTCAATAATCCAACAACTGAAAGAATTATATTCCGAATATAGAGTATCCCTGAACGCTCATTGTATGATTCTTTGACGGAATTTACTGTTCGACAAGATCTTTAATTCTGCGAGGTCTGGAGTAGTGGACAACGAAATAAATTATGTAACCACGTTTCACAGTTTGACTTTGCATGTGGAGCTGCGCATGATGAGTGAAGTAGCCCTCAAACATTACTCTTCTTGACATGACGTCTTTACCGCTTTTCACTGTTTGATTTCTGGTGACAAAATGAGCTTTGATATCCACCAAAAAACAATCAGGTCTTGAATGTTATACGTAGCATATCAATAAAAGCGGTATATCTCGATAGAATGCCCTTCATGAGAAAACGTGTTTAAGATCAACTGGGCTTTTTACAAAAAGAACTGTGATTTTTTGCAATGGAATCATTTTGCGTGATATTTACGTGCAATTCTCCAAACATATATCAGAAATATATCAAATACCCTCAAGGGATCTTCCAGCGATTTCAGAAGATAAGTATGTTAAGATGTGTCAAGGCAATAAACCTGGTGCCAAAAGCTATCAATTAAGTAATTATATACTTATGTAGTTTACGGAGCATAAAAAGCTTTTAAACCAGCCAAAAAATGCAATAAGCTAAAGTTAACGGTGAAATCTCATGACTTTCATGATTGTGTCAGACGATATTTACTAGTCCCATTAAACATTTGAAGCATAGGTGGCTACGGGGGTTGGTAAGGGGAACAAGTGCCCCTTCCCCACTTTCTCTAATAATTTGAAAGATAGTAAATATTATAAAAACAATGAGCAATAGGAAAAGAAACCAGAAAAAATATAACACATGTTTAACAGCCTATTACGATTACATTTTCCAGTGTTAAAGGGAGAAAAACATGCAAAATATAATAAAATGCTTAGAATATTTTTTTTTTCGTTGCGCTTCGCGCTCACCCCAAAGAAAACTAGCTAATGCAATTGAAATTTTGTCTGGCACTGTAAAATTTCTTTCAAAGGATGTTCGTCTCCTACGCACTACACTATTGTTACTTGAAGTTCTGAAATAAGGGTCACTGAAAGTACATGGTAATTAAATGCATCATGGTCCTTGCAAACAACATCCCAAACCCTTAGCATATATAGGGAATCGCATGAATATAATAAAAATTGATGTCTCATTAGTTCTCTGTAGTGCCTTGCGTAGGAAAACTTTAGTGGATTTGCCTCGTTATTGTTTCCTACATAAATATTTCCAAAACCCACGATGCACCACTGGCTGTTCACTTTCCCTACTAACTGTTGTCATCCCCATTCCTCAGAAATTGACTGATGGTTACTCTTCTAAATTTGCCATCAGCATGAGAGAAATGATTCCTTAGAATTTCAAATTATACCTAGAGAAAGCACGATTTTCTCAAGAAATCGTCCAGGATGACCGCAAAAGCTGAGGAAAATCAGTCGGGGAGTCAGCCTCCTGCTTCGCGCCTTCGGCGCTCAGGGTTAACGGCCCTGGTAGCAATAACTTTCCAAGGAGTAGCCCCTATTTACCCGCCAAGCTTGCCATAACTTTTCAAGATGTAGCCCCTAATGGAAATTTCTTCCTTGGCTTTTAAACTGCCGATCCCCTTGGCCATGTACATGTAAAATCTACCCATAAAGTACTTCACTTTTTAAAGTATCATATAGTTTAAAACTTTCGAAATGCACCTTACCTTATTTTCACACTAGTAAGAAAGTTTAGAGGGACTTGTTCCAGAACATCGACAGCAATGAAACATTAAAGAAAGAACCATAAACGAGATATAGGTTCCCTTTTCCTGCTAATCTTGCCAATCTACTAACCCTGATAACCCTAACCTCCCTTAACAGAACAGTCCAAACATAGGAAATTGAATGAAACTTTCACCAGAATGCTTAGAATCATTTTCTCTGTATTATATTAAAAATAAATTTGGGTTTGGACTATTCTTTTAAACCCCACTGGGACTTCCCTTGGACTCAAACAGGACCTTACGAAGGGTCCTTGGACCCCACGCCGTGTGAGGGAGCCGCTTTTACTCTCCCCCGGGATTCTACTTCGGTTTGCAGTTCACGCCATCTTGTAAACACCAAGTGGTTAACCAATGCGGTTATAAAACTATTAAAAAATTTGGGCAAAATTTGACTAGCTTGTAACCCAGTATCGAGCGTTAAAGTCACAATCCCAAAAGATAGTAACATGTGACCAACAAAGTTGGGTACACAATTGTCTCAACCATTGGTCAAAGCGTTGCCTATTTGTTGACCAATCATCAGTGAATAACTACTGGGCAATTCTTTTCCAAGAACATTGCTAAAACTTACAACCCAGCATTTGTTGAAATTTTATCAATTTATTGGGGGAGATATTGACCAATAACTGGGCAGTGCATAATTCGATGTTTATTGTGCACTTTACCGAACCATGATATTGTTCCTATCTAGCTCACCCGTATACTTATAATTAATCATTAGTAATTTAGGCCGTGAGAAGTCTGTGCATAGACTACTTTGGTATTTATATTGCTTACACTAATATTTTCCATGTAAATTACAATATTACACTGTCCGTTGAGAAAAACACGTTAAAGCTCACACTCACTCTGAGAGACACACTTCAGGTCATAGTAACCCACCATAAATCCAAAAACGTTAGTCTAATCTGCTTGGGTTGTCATCTTTTTCCGTAATGTCCAAAACAATCAAATATTTCCTATGCCTAAAAGTTAGTTATACTAAGAGATTCAAAAATCACACGAATATCCAAGATTTTAAAATTCTTGAAGGAATTATTCTGTTATATTCAACAGTGTTGCTGTACTGGGCGGGCTCCAGCAAGGGTCAGGTCCGTAGCCAGAAAAGGTAGCCTGAAGTCGGGAGAAAAAGCTTCTAAGGGGCAAAATGTTTTTCAAGGGGCGAAACGTACAAAAATTCATAAGTCAATGGTCATTTTTTATTTATGGGGCGAAAATTTTCCAGGGGCTTTGCCCTCTGGACTCTCTTAGCTACAGGCCTGGCAAGGGTCATGCATACTTTAAGATAGGCCCATGCCCCTCATCCATCTCAATTGCCAGTAAGTCATTTCGTATGCCCCCCACCTGGTACTCCTCAGTTCTGACTGACGCCTGACCCTCAGTGCTTTGCTCCAGCTGGGTCTAGCCTCTTCCTCTATGCAATTGTTAGATCTCAAGAGATCGCCATTGTCTTACAACAGCTTCAGCTCTCCTATTCGCAAATATTCATGTACTGGAGGGCCATCCACGGCACGCCAAAACTTTGCCGCTATCAGTATCATCCGTTGTCCTGCCGTCAATGAACCGCCAGAGTATTACCACAGCCACACCGGTGTCACTGCTTGCCGCATTTTAGCCATCAGCCGATCAACGTCGGCATGCCACAACACTGCCTCTGCCTGTAAGCTACTGTTCAGCCACGGTGGTCCGACGGCAACCCCCCGTAACGTTGTCGCTGCCATCATTCCGTCGTCTAGCCGCCAGGGGACCGACAATGGCTTACCACCGCTTCGCCTCTGTCAGTATGCCTCTGCTTAACGATCGGGGGTCCGACAGTGGCATGCCACATATTTGCCGCTACCGATTTCCCACCCTCTTATCACCGCCGGACCATCTTCTGAATTACACGGCTTTGCCACTGCCGATTTGCCAACCTCCAGTCAACGGGTTAACAACGTCAGCAATGCCGCTGCCAACATGTACCCGACATGCCACCATAAAGCTGACGGCGGTCAGCAGGTACCTTGCTATTAGGGAAAATGCTGTTTGAAGAAAACTTTCTGAAAGGTATAAAGTTTTACCTTTTGACCAAGACCAAAATGTGAGGTACGCGTATAATACCTCATGTGCAGCCGGCGGGCCGTCGTTCAACAGATCATATCCCAGCAGCTAACTCATCGGCGGTCAGACGGTGGTAAAGGGTAAGTAACCGCTGGTGGGCCGCCGTCTAACTGACTCTAACAACGACGTTGGCCCACTGCCGTCTCGCCGAAGGGTCAACGGCGGTAACCGTCGGCGGGACGCCGTCGGACCGCTGGACCGCTGGACAAATCAACGTCATTGCCGCCGTCCGGCCTTCATCCGACCGCCATCAGCTTGCTATTTGGCTATTGCTTGTTTGATTGGTTAATTTGGTGTTATGACATTAAAACAACAGATCAACAGGAAAAAATAAAAGGAATATAAAACAATAAAAGGAGAAAAAGAAAACAAGAGTAGAAAATAGAATACCAGGGAAAGCTCAAAAAGCCTTAAAATACCTGTATTCCATTAAGGGAAGGACGGAAAAACCAAGCAAGAGACAACTGCTCTTACAAAAGAAGTTAAGAAATATTGCACTCAAATGGAATGAGTGACAAGGACCAGTAAGGCTAATAAAACATTGATTTCGGTTAACTATGCGCAATTTATTGTCAAGCTGTGTTTTAAGATGCATTTTAAAATTGGGAGTTCTCTTAACCTGTTTTATGGAGTTGGGAAGAGCATCACAGTGTTTGATGGCTGTGTGGAAAGTACGATCAGCAAGTATACATCAGGTATACTTCAATTAAACATCAAGAGGTCCCAAATAATTCCAAATTTACACCATCTTATTATTATTATTATTATTATTATTATTATTATTATTATTATTATTATTATTATTATTATTATTATTATTAT
>WURT03660272.1:1207-18239 GCA_009936505.3 Holothuria glaberrima
CCATACTGCCACAGAATATGCTGTGCAAGAAAACAGTGAACTTTTCAAGATTATATAAACACTTTAAAGGTCATAAGTAGTCGCCCCAAACTTATTTTGAACAATAGCTAAATGTCACAAATTTCGTCTTATTTCTCTTCCAAGTATCTTTCATGATATTTTAGGAAGTAAATATTCCATATTCAAGGTAAACAAAGCAGTTGCTGTTCGTAAATTTTAAAACTGAGTGAGAAAAATACTGTCACATGATTCTCAAGAGCCATTCAGGAAATAGGGTTGTCTACTATACAATTCTGTATTGGGGTGACTGCATTCTCCCTTTAATTTCAAAAGGGATTAAAAGCATGTAGTGTTGAGTTGTACAACAAGGACATCACAGATGATTGCGCAATTGACAATTTCAAATTTAGTGAATACCTTTCAATATGTATCTCAGCAATGGAATAAGTTATGAAGATGGGAGTTGGATGAATAGGATTTATTGTCCAACCTCTAAAATATATATTCTTGTAATTCTAGACTTTAGGGGCACTTTAAAGCACAAAAGAAATTAAACATTAAAATGTAAAAAAGTAATACAGTAAGCAGTAAAACAACTAAAATATAAATACACATAGGCCTACACACAAACAGATGACAACACAGAGAATGAAATATACAAAGTAAGAACAAGCCCAAGAGTAAGGATGAAAACTTAACGAACTATTGTACATTTTAACTGCAGCGGGGTACAAACTCTCAGTAAATCTTTTGTTTCCATAAAACACTTTAAACCTTCTCCAGAAGGTAAAAATGTGAATAAGCTATTGGCCGGATGGAACTTATTTCTCCAGTGGCGTAGCCAGTGGGGGGAAGGGGGCAGAGACGGAAATCGAGAGGGAAAATCTGGAGGGAAAATCTGGAAGAGGAAGGAGAAAAAAAAGAGAAATGAAGGAGGAGGGAAAGAGGAAAATGAGAGAGAGTAGAAGGAAAAAAGAAGTAGGACTAGAAAAGGGGAAGCAAAATAAATATACCTGAGGCAGGCACTCCCAGTACCGGGCCTCTCCCGAATACGCCCATTGTCTCCGGCACGTGGGCATGGGGCATTCCCCCAATCGATTTCTAACAAAAAATTCTGAAAATTTTTAAAATGATCCCAAAACGTGTTTAAGCTATCGATTTCTGTATAGGGGTAAGGTGAGGTGTGTTTTCGACCAAGTGATAGATCTCTGTAATTATTTTTTATCACAAATGGTTCTGCAATTATCATAATTTTCTCAAATCCTTCATAAACGATAAACATTTTCGCGCCACCCAAACCTCATCTAAATATTGCTCTTGTTATCAATATTTTCCGATAGTAACTCTCGAAGAAGTACATCAGCAAAAGTTGGAAGCTGTTTAAAAATTTGCAGGTAAAATAGCGGCTTTTTAATTGGCTTATAGGTTTGTTAAGAATTTAAGATCGAGTACGTTCTAGGGCCTTTAGGAATATCATCTACACTTTACAGCGCATATTGCAAAGACATACCGTGGGAGCGCTATGTGACGAAGGATTAATTGCATAAAAGTGATTCCCAAATTTTGCTGGTCACGAGCCCGGTCTCGACGAAATTTAGCTCCGAGTCACGGGTCCGGACTACACGAGACCGAATCCGAGTTCTTGTCTTCTAAGTCCGAGTACTTAAAATCGTGACTCGAGACCGTTCTCGAGTATTACAGCACTGACATACAGAGTTGTAACGAGTCACTCAATTTTGCAGTCGAGTCGAGTATTTTACTACTTTCAATGTGACTCGAGTCGAGTCAGTGACTCGAGTCATTGTATTATTTCTATAAGGAAAATTATGATGCAACAGTTCTTGTCCTTTGCCTTTTGAAAATTAGTGACTCGAGTCATGACTCGTTACAACACTGCTTACATATGGAAAGAGATGACAACATTCCTTCTATGTCACAAATGTGAGATAATTTTTAACAGAGAAGGACCTTGGTTGTATGAACGGGAATTGTGATGTATACTTCCCTAAACAAGTTCGCCCTGGTAGCCAGGGGCGTCCGCACGTATGGTCAAGGGGGAAATCAAAACTTGAAAAAAACTTGACAAATAGTATCAACATTTCTTAACAGTTCCTTCAGTGTGAATTTCTACTCTCCGAAATAGGAATTGAATAAAAACATCATTTCATTCACAATCGCTATAGCTGACTACTGCGTAAGTATGCTTATTATATCCTTATTTTTTCCTCTGTAAAACAATGTCCAAACCAAAACTTTGCAGTAATTTTTCTTAAAATTTACCCAATTTGTTGCACTAAATTGCATCTAAGGCCCCCCAAATATCCAAACATTTTCAAAAGGGGAGAGGGACACCCCTCTCCTTACACCCTCCCTCAGGACGGCGGTCTAACACAAATTACCTGATCAATTAAAAGTTTTGCCCCCTTGAATTTTTTCAGCGGACGCCCCTGCTGGTAGCGTGGGGAGTCAGGTTTTCGCTTAACACACCTACTGTACTAGCAGTAGCAGGACCACGGGAGGGCGGGGACTGTCTGTATCAAAATTGCTTAACTCCCTGCATAAACAGTGGCCACAATGCAGACTACGTGATTCCATAAAACGTTTTCTTGTGAACGCTCTCTTCACTGCCTCACGTCAGGAAATTGTACCTAACATTATTTGATTGGAACGTACTTTTCCGTCACCCCCGATCTCTCTTCAGGTCTTTGCACTGGCGGCACACGCAGTGTCTTGTTGTACAACGCGTACGTTCTTTGCCAAACTGAATTCTATGTGAATTAGTATTGTCGGACTTGCATTTTAAAATATTTTGTCGGTACATTCGCTATTCCTCTGTGCCTCCTATAACACTTGTGTTATGTCAGTGAGCACCAAGAGGAGGGGTAGCTGCGTAGCAAGACCCTCGGGGCCCATGGATAAGAGACGGCGAGGGCCCCAAAACCCGGCAATGATATCATTAGCCCATTTTCCTAAGACGCTTCCAGTGTCAACGGGGGAGGTATGGGGTGAGAGTGAGATATTGCACGCAACATATCCGGGTAATAAAAACATTGGCGCGGGGGGGGGGGTGTTAATTTCAAGTACGAACACCCTTAGTTGTTCCCTCCGTTTAAATGTAAAAAAAAAACTTTCAGTAATTTTCTTTAAAAATTGCCCAATGTGTTGCACCAAATTGCATCTAAGAACCCTCAAATATTCACAGGGGAACCCCACCACTTAGACCCCTCCCCCAAGACGGTGTTTCGAAACAACGTTCAACTCCTCAGTAGCGAATAGCTTCATATGCCTATGAATGAAAAATATAGAACAATTGCCTCCACTGTGTCTAGTGAGGTCTAGGAAAGCGATGTGTAGAGATATAACAATAGAGACAACAAAGACATGGTATGAATAGGCTTTGTTCGAACAGGGACATCTAATCATGAAAGCAGCAGGATGGTAAACAAGTTAATCCCCATGCTAAGCAGCAGTTCGTGAATCTTCAAATTCCCTATGTCAGAGATTGTACAAAACAGAAGTACAAGGTAATAGGATGTTATACATTTTATACGTCGATGATTTACAATGTACCTTCCGAACAAGTGTTTTAATCACGCCAAAATTTATCCACGCACCACGACGAGGAATCAAACCGCAAACTTGTAGTGGAATTGAAATGAGGGTCCTAACGCTTAACTCCGAATCCATTAGTACGTCGCCCTGATCATCCTGGTTAATACTGTGCCAGCTATGTTTTACCAGGGAGATGTTACTCCTGGTTATACTATAACTTGTTGACGATATTTGCGAACCCACTGTTTCTTTGTTCGTTGAGACCAGGTCTGTGGAACCTTGAAAAGGAAAGATTCTTCCATCATAACTGCAGAGCGTGCTTGTGAAAAAGGGGAGGGGTGGGGTTGGTGGGAAGATCTTGGAGAAAAACACTTTCGGTCTGCTGCAAAGAAAAAGAATAGCTTTCCTTAAAGAAGGAAAAAAATTGGTACCGCCTTTTGGGGGAGACTCGTTCTCTTATCTGTTCCATTAGGCATCACGGTGAGGGGGGGGGGTTCCCATTTTCAAAAGTAAGAGATTTGTTACACACAATATAGCTGATTCACGGAAATCAAACTTGAAAGAGGTGGAAAAGTAGCCTATTTAATATGATTAAAATCGTGAATGCCTTAGGTTACACTACAGATCAAATCTAGGAATCTAGGAATCTCATATTCTCACTGGGTGTTAAGCTTACCCGGATCCCACCCTACTATGGCCTCGCGATTCGCTCTTGAAGTATTACTAGAGAGTCATGTACCTACCACCCCCGCACTCAGCCTACTTTTGGGCAACTGTTGACGCTCCCTGCATGTTCTAGGCCATTTGGAGTGTATTTTATAGACCCTGAAAGGAAAGTGCAATTTCGAGAAGCTGGACAATACAGCGCACCGACGGTGACTATACCGAAAGGCCGGTGCTTCTAGGGGCGGATTCGGGATTTTTGTCTGGGAGGGGTATTCAAGACTTTGAACAGGTGTGAGTGCTATTTGCTTTCAAAAGACGGAGGCATGTCGGGTGCAGCGTTCTAAGTTTTATCATGCTGGGGGACTTCGGTTCCAAAAAAAGCCTTGAGGACCATGGTTTAGTTTTGGGCTGCCCCATGCATGGTCATTTCGGTCCAGGGTCCCGAGACAACCTTTCTGTGGGTGACCAGAGGATGAAACTGTCTAATAGGATATTATCAAGCTGGGGCCAATATAATGCAGAATAAAACAATCTTAAACAGTAGCGTGTTTAAAGGGGCCGGGGGCAAAGGCCCCTTCTCCGAAGCCAGTCGAGGGAAAATCGTTTAGTCGGGTCATTTAAGGTATAGGAGAAGAGCAAAAAAGATGAAAGAGACACACCAAGGGAGTAGCCTGCAGGGGCTGGGGGCTATTGCCCCTGAGATTTCCAAACCGCCAATGGAAATTGGCCTCGTTGAGAAAATATACAGAAATGCTGGAAATTTCACTGTCCAAATTATAATTTCAGGCCCCCAAAACCTGGAAAACGCGTTTAAGGGTTTTTTGGCACAAATTTTCCAGGAGCCTGAGAGACCGCCATCGATAGGGGTTTTTTTTATGTGGGTTTCCCCGCCTGACGAATAAACCATCTTTCTCCTTCAAGAAACACCTCTTGAATGCACCGCCATATATACCGGCTGAAGATTAAATAGCCAATAATTACCTTTAATGATTGGTTAAGTCAATCTGGCATTTTTCTGAGTCAATGAGCTTTATAAAGTAGCTTTAAATTACAGGGCATTAGCAGCCGGCGCAAACTTATTTTGAACAAATGCTAAATCTCACAGATATCCACTATTTCACTCCAAGTATCTTTCATGATATGTTAGAACATAGTATTGCATATTCTGGTTACACCAAGGCGTTATTATATGCATGAACTTCTCAACTCATGCAGTGAGAAACATATTGTAACATGAAATAGGATGCCCGGCTACACTAATTCAAATTGGGGTGACAGCATTACATAAAATCTAACTTTCCTTCTTGAAATCTAACTTTTCGGATTCTAAAGCATGAATTTAAAAGAAAAGAATGCTTAGATGCAACTTTCAAGGTCAAAAATGTGTCATTTCCACCATTTCCTTTCAAGGCCTACGTTATGGCTACGCACCAGCTGATAGTCATTGTCGTACTATGAGAGCGCGAGGGGGAAGTCTGCACAGGGTTCCAGCTTTGAAGCTGTGTCATGCATGCCAAAATCGAAGAATTTAGTACACAATGAAAAGTTTAGTTTTTCCTATGAGTACAAAGCTTCACCAAAGACAACACCATTTTGGATCTAGAAAAACTTGGAACACGATTTTTTTCAAAGGGTATAGGTGTAATCCTTCCCCTTAGGTTCAATTACACTCAAACACTAGCAAAAAAAAATCACTAAGTAATGAGGGTTCCTTAACTTGTAATCAAATTCAACGCTTTACGAAGCTTAAGAAAGATAGCGCCAGTTTGCATCCCAAGCCACTTCAGATAGACCAACATTTCTTAAAAGGTATAGGACGTCGTCCCCGATTCTCTCGGACAGCTTCTCAAGACTTCCACGTAGCCACAAAATATCAGTGAAGAATATCACAAAATAATGAAAATTTGTAAAAATATAATCAATTCAAATCTTTGCCAACGATATTACAATTTGAAACCTAAGCCAGGCCCTCCATGTACCCCTCTCGTCACCCCATCCCTTTCGTGATGGTACCCAGAACATGTGAAAAAGGAAGGGTCCGCCTGGGTGCCCCCAGAGATTTCGACCAGGCTGTACCTCGGGGGCAACTTTTGGCACCGCCGTTGGACTGTTAGCCGTCTAGGATTAGCCTACATGCTTTATCTCACTCACCAAGGATTCGCAGTCCCTCATTACAAGGCAGTGGCCTGGCTGAGATCATCACTGGCAGGGACCGGGGCCAATTTTGAAGTGGGGGGTGTGGGAAATAATCATCTAAGCGGCCCAATATGTTTAAGAAAATAAAAGCTCCAGTTCCCAGTGTAAGGCGGCCCAAAACACCCACGGCAGAAAAAGTTCGGGGCTAAAGCACCCGTATTCCACGGTCCCTGACGGTAGGGCAACTCATGAAACTATATATTGATGATCACTTTTATCAGTTCACATGCTAAGAATTTCCTACTTTTGTCAAAGTTTCCCCAGATTGCTGGCAATGGCATAGAATGGCAGGACTGTATCTTAGTCCACGTACCATAACTTGAATCCAACCCAGTTATTCATAGAATAGCAGAATGTAATGATTGCTATGCATGATCAGGTGAAAATGCAGCGTAATCATACACAGAACTTTATAGGGTACCACCGTACTCTTTTACATATTATAATCACCGTGTTTAATTAGTTTATCATTAGTTATTGAAAACAATGGAGCCCCATTCAAAGGTCCTCACAATACTTTGTACGTTTTTGTAAAAATAACTCGGGCGGCTTAGTGTCTTGAGTCCATTTGTAACCACGTCCGGTCAATTCTAATTCAACATGAGTCGGGCGTTATACACATAGGTTATACGCGTAAATTAGGAATACCTAATAAAAACAGGCGCAGAGAAACCTTTAAGAATACTACCTGTATACGCTGTGGCGTTGCCAAGGAGGTTACATACGTGCTTCCAAAAATTTGGATGTGACTTCTGTGTGCCCCCACCCCCCACATGAGATTTGGGGTATTAAAAATTTTGCGAAAACGACGTTTTTATATCGATATGGAAATCAGGAGCCACTGTCACTTTATTAGTCAATTAAGGGCCCTTGACCCCATGCGTATCATGCGCAAAGCGCTCCCTTACGCAAGACATTTTTGATTCATATATACCATATATAAATTTAAGCCCTTTTGAGCATTAACCGAGCATTACGCGACCAGTGTTTTGCCCAGCCCCTTTTTGTGCGGCAATGTCGCACAAAAAAATCTGACAAGCAAATTCTACGCGGGTGTAAATTTTGACAGAATCAGCCTCACCAGAATAATTTTGCCAGCTCCTTGCTGCCAGCATATCGTATTTGTCTACTTTAACTGCGATAGGACTTCCTAATTCGCAAACCCTCATTGTAACCTTCGAGGGCCACTACCTTACTTTCATCTCGAAGATCAGAATGTAGACTGATTCCGTGCATAACGTCCGTGGCGCAGGCCGGGCTCCTCATTAGGGCAGAAATCCACTCAAAATTGCACCATTTGCGATCTAGGTACCTTTCAAATTCCGAAAATTTTCCAAAGGGGAGGGGACACCCCTCCCCTTAGAGTACTCCCCCACGCCTCATATCAATAAATGTCGCATTGAGAAAACGTCCTAGCTAAACACTGTACGCGACCTAGGGGTGTAGGCTGGGAGGATGGAAACAATTTCTCAGGAAGATTTCAGATGAAAAATTTAAATCATTACTTAAAATATAGGAATTCCTGGAGATATATTCAATTCAAATCTAGCACCGAATGTAGCACCATTTTGCATCTAGCCCACCCCCCGTAATACAAAATTTTCCAAAGGAGGAGGGGGAAACCCCTCCCCTTAAACCCCTCCCCCAGGACGGCGATCAGTCATCATTTTATTCGCCCCACAAGGTGAAATCCTGGCTACGCCCTTGTTTGCTAGATAATTACAATGTACAGGACGGTAGTAATAATCATAGCCATACGGGACTCTTCCAAAAGAAAATTTTTTGCCCGAATCTCAAAAAGTTGCCCGAAATTCGTTGCAGTTCAGGTGCATAAAATAGACCAATAAACCACTACATGCGCGTGAAACTTTTTGCACATTTTTCAGGCATTCGATCAAAAGTTCTGGAACACAGTAGAAAATTCGGGCAATCTTTTCACTTTTACTTCATCTCTGCCGGAATTTAAATTTGAGTAAGGTATCAAATGTTGTTCATGTCTGGTCTACTGTTACAAAGGTATACTGAACTGGATTTCAGACCGACTTTTTGGCGCTCAGGGACCGACTTTTGATTTTCACTGGGGGTGCCACCCCACACACACACCGTATTTACGCCACTGTCCACAGTGCTTGTAGAGCGCCTAAAATCTTGGGTTTTTATTAGAAAAATTGTCCTCTTCAGAGCAAAAAAATAGGTAAACCGTATATCATTATCAAGTTGAGTAGTCCAGTCGAGTGCAATTTTTTTGGCCCAGATCGCCAGTGGGGGCGGGGCGACTGGGGGTGCCAAGCTTTCGTGGGGATGTCCCCCCACGGTCCTCCGTGGCTGTGCCACTACTACATATACCATTAGCATGTTTACTCATATGAAAGCAAATTTGGATATGAAAGCGGGCCCGTAGCCACGGGGGGCATTTCGGGGCAATGCCCCCCAAAATATTTCTGCCCCCAGATGAAAATTGAAACTGCAAAATAATTATTGTGGTGGAATCTTTTATGCCCCCAATCACAACACATGCCCCCCAAAAAATGTGAAGCTGGCTACTGGCCCGTATGAAAGTGATTAGGACTGTGCATGTCAGAGCCTTTTCGAAAGTCTGATAGAGGTGATACTGGTAGCAATCTCTTTACACTACTCTGGTACACCTTGTCCCTGCAGTTGGCAAACACATTTCTACGGTTGCGTGGAAGTCGATACTCTATTGTAAATGAACAAACGTTGACAATATTTTCTTTAACTTTACTAGCATTAGTAAGTTATGGTAGTTTTAGTAAAAAGTACGAGTGGAATTTTATGACACAGAACCGACGGCAAACTACGAGGGCATCACGGCCATTTTTGACGTCGGCGTTAGCAATTTTTGAAGGGCTTTACGATGCTGTCCCTTATTTCCAGCAATGGGTAAGGACCGCAAACACGGAAGTGGGGAATAGGGTGTCCATTTCCTTTTGAAATTGGAAGGTGTTTATATGGCAAATGGTGCTATACTTGGGCGCAATTTAGCGTTCAAAATGAAGTGTCAATTCGAAATCTATGTTATAGTATTTACACCTTTTACGTAAAGAGTTGGGACCCTGTCATCGTCATGTCTCAATCCAAAATCAGTGATCGTATTGGCTGATTTTCAGTAAGTATCGTCAAAAGGTACGGTCATGAAAAATCCCATAAAATCATCGTTTTTGGCGATGTTCAACCAAATACATACCACATTAATTTATCATATGGGCTTAGATAATCCGCTGATCGAAAACAGCTGGAAATACTACGGTATCAAAATGTACTTGAAAATATTGATTGGCGAGATCATTTAGCTCCAAGATGTACCCGTTGCATCAAAAGGTCACAATCCATTCTCTTTCGCTACTTGTACTACGATCAAAAAGCTTTATTTTTGTACCTAAGCTTTATTTTTATTTGAATTATTGTAAATTGATATTTTATAATTTAACCCCTAATTCATCACAGTTTTAGGTTTTGTCATTTTCAGAAAAGTGGGGGACTTATTGGAGATGTCCCCTCCTTCAAGAAAGTGAGGGGGATCGCCCGCCCCCATGATCCTCGCCCAAGCCCGAATTTCGTTGCACTTCCGGTTCATAAAGCAGAACACCAAACTACCACATGCGCGTGGAGCGCGCGAAAATTTTTGCACAATTTTCGGGAATTCGATCAAAAATTCGGGAACTCGGTAGAAAATTCGGGCAATGTTTCTACTTTTACTTCAGCTCTGGCGGAATTTCACCTGTTCTGTGCCCGAATTTTTGTCGTTTCCTGCCCGAATTTTCGACCTCAGAAATTTTTTGGGTGGCAGTCTACTCCCTGCCCCCGCCTCGTACGCCCATGTCCTTCCAGCGGACGGTTGTTTCTCCCAGTGCCCTCACTTCAAAAAGTCTGGCGGTCTATACCTTATAAAAGCTAGGTATTAAAAATAATTTCGAATGGTTTCCCGCCCGATATTTAAATGAAAATACTGGAAAACCAGTTACTAAGTTGAATGGGCGGCCTTTAAGGGAAGGTATTATATATGCACGCGCCAACAACTCTGAAATATTGTCGAGATTTTTGAGGTTCTCATGTGCAAAATTGTTCTATCCGGCTTTTGTCAGTTTAAAAGTAATTATTATTAACGGAAAATTGTTTTTGAGTATAGAACAACATACGGTAGTTTGTTCTATTTCATCAGCGTGATCTTGTGTTCCTTTCACAGGGACCGTGGGACAAATTTTGAAGGGGGGGGGGGCAATCATCGAAGCGGTCCAATATGTTCAAGAAAATGAGACCCAGTAGCCTACCCAGTTTGAGGCGGCCCAAAATGCCCACGGCAGAAAAAAGTGCGAGGGGCATAAGGCCCCGTAGCCCCCGTAACCCCCGTCTGTACGGTCCCTGTTTCAGTTACTTTCCTCATTTCCAAGATTCATCAGGATATAGTGCAATTACAATAGACAGGAGGGTCTTACTGTGGCAGCTATTCTATTTGATAAAATACCATATTTTTAAGTTTAATAGATTTCTTTTTTCATCTTGGACACTTTCGGGGACACTAGTGAATCCAGAATATTTCCGGGGACATTTTGTTTGCCGGAGTTCAAAAATTGGAATCAAAGTATGTCGCGGGAAATTGGAGGTCTAATCACCCTACAAGAGTGCTGTAGTCTCTCCCCCCCCCCGCCTCCCCACTCACACACCCCATCCCCGCCATTTGGAAGCAGTGCCGTAAACTAACCTTACACCTCCGCCACCCAGTTTCAACACAAATCATTGTTCTTAGGCAATCAGTTTGGTAATTCGGTTGGTAATTTACAACAAGAAGGTCGGACATTGCATTGCCCTATTCAAAGTTGAAATGAGTGTAAGGTACGTTGTAAAGATGACCAAAGACCATTTGGACCAAGTACAGTTCATTATTGCCTTCTATAACGAGTCCTAACATCCATGGAGTTAGTGGATTAGTCCCATAGGACAGCAATAGAACAAAGTATATAGCTAAATAGGCCTACCAGACCGGTTTTATGGGTAGGTCCTATTGTTTGAGCTAGCTTAATCCGTGCTTTCCTAGTGATCGGGTTTCATGTAGTCTATTATAGGAAGCTTTTTCCAACACAAGTCGATTCACCGACTGGCCACCGTTGTGTAAGAATATACAATGACACCAAAAGGATAAAATGTGTGTTCTTATCTGTCATAGACTACCCATCTACACATGTCACATTGTGTCGTGGTAAATGACAACTTGAGAAACTTATTAAATCATTAAGTTATTTGGGTCATTACAAACATAGGCGTAGGAAACTGTTCGATACTGGAGGGGGGGGGCTGAACCTTGTTTCGGATCGCCGTCCTGCGGGATGGGTCTAATGAGAGGGGGTACGCCCTTCCCTTAGGAGAATGTGTGGATATTTGAGGAACCTTAGATGCAATTTAGTGCATCATTTTTGTACAAATTTTAAGGTAGATTATTGCAAATTTTTTATATATTTTACAGAAAATTTTTGACAATTTTTTTGGAAATTTTTTTGATATTTGAGGGCCCTTAGATGAAATTGGGTGCATCATTTTTAAACAAATTTTGAGGTAAATTACTGCAAAGTTTTGATATTTTTACAGAAGAGACAAATAAGGGGTTTTCGTCTTTGGAAATTGGGGGGGGGGATGAAGCATACTGCCGCCCCACAATTTTCGCTGGGGGCTGTCGACTCCATGCCCCGCTTCCTAACAAAGGAGGGGGCAAGGGGTGGGGTAACGGGTGTCCCATTTAATCCAATTTCCTGCAACACCACCGGCTACGACTAAATATGACGACAATGGTGGTGGTGTTCCTTTTAATTTCGATGACGACTAGGGTGTATTACGACGACTGGGACACACACACACACAGAACTATTAAATGAAATGCTCTTGGAGGGTACACATCGATGGCGAACAGGAACTGGCCAATTGCCAACAAATTTATCATCGAACAGTGAAAGCTTAATCGCAATTTCACGGGGCTTCAAATAAACAGAGTAGAGCGAAGCGGTGGGGGGGGGGGGAGGACGAGTCTATATAAAGTTGAACAGAAAAGAGGTCAACTTGTAACACGAACAAATGAGGAGGAAAAATTATATGGGTACAACATTTTAATCGGATGCTGGCATTGTTGTCAGTAATTTCAATTTAATATTGCATAGCAGTTAGGAAGCATCCCCGGTGAATTCATACACGCAACGAATGGGGGTAGGAGATGCCCAGGCATATTTTTTCTTACGTTGGCTGTGATGTCGTAACGTGGTGTGCAGATGAATATTATTTGTATGTAAAGTGGCATGAAATATTAAACCTTTTTTAGAACTTTACCATCACCGGCCTATATCATGATCATTTCAGCTGGTTGCAGGCCCGTAGCCAAGGGAGGCAGGCAAGGGGAAGCCCCCTGAAATTTTTCCGCCCCCTGGAGAAGTTTCACGTTACTATTGACTTAATAAATTTTACACATTTGGTCCCCTCCTCTGAAAATTTTTTTGCCTCCGTGGAAGCCTTTTTGCTGCACTTTGCCAGAACTTTGTCTCGCTACGGGCCTGGCCGGTTGAATTCATGGCTTATTTTTGCTGTTTGATGCCCATCAGATATCATTTTGAGGCAGGTAGTCGTAATTCCCACATTTCTGTAAATACCCCAGAGATTTTTGGGGCAAGGGGATTCCCCATGACCACCACAGGGAGTTACCTTTGGCCTACCCCTTGATAAAATTCCTGGGTACGTGCTGGTACTAGTTGTTTCCGAGGAAACACCGGTCTACATGTTATTTGAATATTTTGTGATTTAGCAGGTGACGGGTGCTCGCAAAATATCATTGTTTCTTAAATATAGTTATTGTTAAACTTTCTATGTAAAGAATTACTTTTTGTTTGTTCTTATTTTTGTAATGCAGCCCGACCTCGAGAAGCTTTGCCGTCTGTCGGGTCTCCTCCACGTTACTTTTCAAAATTCTTGTAATGTTATATTTCATATGCTGTTATTGCTATTGTGAAAATAAAAAACTTCAAACCATTTAAAAGGCCTATTAGTCACGTTTTACTTCATTTAGCATTGAAAAATAAGCTTTAACGTTTGGAAAAATGATCTCACCGAGCCGAACGATCTTTCATGAAAATATACAATCTCGGATGAGTGCACGCAAAGCGCGCAAAATGGCATGTTTAAGTCACATTTACTTTATTCGGCACATCAAACATAGACGTGCAGAGGGGTGGTTGCTATTGCCAGCCCGTGAGCGGCAAATACAGCAAAAGCAATTTCAAGCAAAAGTACTGCAGCCGTTTACCAGGCCCTTCCATTCAGCAATAGTCTCGCACGCGCAATTGTATTAGTTTTTTTCCTTCCAAAGTTGTTTTATTTTTCCGGTCCACTGGAATACCTCTTCCCTCTAACCCTGTAACCCCTGTCCCGTGGTTATAATTCTGAATGAGGGAAACTCTAGCATCAGAGTACTACGCCTCTGCGTGAATGTCAATGGAACAGGTACGGAGGCTTTTCCAGGCAAATTTTGGAAATAAAATGAGCCAGTAATATGCGATATCCCGGGTTCTACAGGCCTCACCATCATGCATGGCCGGTACATTTAACTTTTTAGCATATTCGCTGACAGTAAATGTGAAACAAAACATCTGCCAGTGCTGAAAAAGGAGCGAGTCGACTGCATGAGTTTCCACTGGTCCTAAATGACAAGTAAAAAAAGACGTTATTTAAGAGAGCAATGTGACGGAGATTAAGCGCTATCAAAATCATCTTACGTTCGGGAGTGGGGGGGGGGGGGATTAGTCGAAGGCGAACGAAGCTGTTCTCGACTGTGCACTCTGCCTACATGTTACTTGGTAAGGTGGACAGGACTTGTGTTATCTAGCTAAGTGGAATTTGACTATTGAGGAAACTGGTTTGGCTCTACAGCGTGCGTAGCAAGCAAAAATTTGGAGTTTTTAGTAGATAAATTGTCCTCTTGAGAGAAAAAACAGGTAAATCGTCGGGGCGACTTGTCGCGGTCGGGGACTACATACTTCATCGTAAGACTCCCCAACGAAACTGTAAAAGTTCCCCGACTGGGGGCAGGCCTGCCCCCTGCAGGCGCCACCCCTTTGCTACATCCATGCGTGCAAACTATACTATAATCAAATAATCTTCCACCAACCATCTCACATGCTCACTGCAGTCAAATCGAAGGGCAATATAGTTTGACGTATTTAATCCAGTGGTGATGAGGGGAGCTAGGCAGGTCAGTTGAAATGAACTTACGAAATCTTAGGAGACCAAATGCCCTTTGAGAGAAACATAAATAAACCGAATATTATTTTCTTTCATCCAGCTCATTTGCCTTTTCTTATTTGAACCGTGCATTCCTAAAAAAAGTGATATTTCACAATAAAGAATACGGTATTGAGATACAACATTTGAAGCCTTGTAACTTGCCAACCAACTTGATCTAGGAGACTCTTTTAGCAAAAAATATTCTTGTTACGCTGAACAAGCCAACATATAGTATCGCTCCGCTCAGGTAAAGTCACTCCAAACTGTGCACCTTCTCCCCAGCCATACACATTGCAAATCAAAACCACAGTAATGTTTGTTTCCCGAAAAGAGCGTCGCAGTTTTACCTGTTGAAATCCACAAAGGTGAAAACCTGGACCACAAACTTGGTAAAATGCTTTCGTTAAAGCTCAACGGCGATAATTTTGACAGCAGAAATCGTAGTGTGGCCAATAGCTACAATCTTCGACAAAACTGTTGGGGCAATTTGTCATAATATTCTTGAATTTCAGTTCCCAGGCTTACATTAAATCCCCGCTCCCCCTCCCAATGTTGCGCAGAAAGAGTGGCTGTATGCGGTGAATTGGATAACTGTGGTCAACATTGTGAAGGGGAGCGGGGGTGTCCCAACGAGTTTTGTCAAAGATTGTAGAGTTGCGTAATGTTACACTTTAAAACACTTGGGTCAATTTGACCCAAAAGGGGGTCAGGAGGTAACCGATCAAAATTATTGTGTCAAATAATGACCCAAGTGAGGTTTCATTTGATCCAAATTGGGTTAAATTGTGGCCCAAAATGCTGGTTCAGTTCCCTCCTGACCCAGGTGTTTCTACAGAGTTGAATAACACGTATACAGGTAGGCCAGGTAGCAACATGGAAGTACTACCTCCGAGGTAGTACTTCCATGGTAGCAACCGGATATGAATGTTTATGAACAGATGAAGTCCCACTTCCATGGTCCCACATCGAACTGGAAATATACATAGTTGCCAAGTTTTGACAACTTTGAATCTTGATTCTAGCCTGCATGTTGAGGCCCCGGCTTACAAGTAAGTAGGCCATAGGTGAATGGTAAGGATTAACGGCCGTATCGATTGAGAGCTGTGTCGTTCCCTTTATTTTCACCACAAAAGTTTTCTTTAACACCAACCTTTCCCACCTGTGACAATTCCTCATGAAAATAATCCAATCAGTTCTCCTTCAAGCTTTTCTGTAAGACATTTCACAAGGATGAACTTGACTTAGCCTAGAAGTCTGATTCACTACAGAAAGTTGTTGTTAGCACTAAAAAGCAGCGCACACACGATGACTGATATTAC
Organism: Holothuria glaberrima; assembly: GCA_009936505.3. Classification (NCBI taxonomy): domain Eukaryota; kingdom Metazoa; phylum Echinodermata; class Holothuroidea; order Aspidochirotida; family Holothuriidae; genus Holothuria; species Holothuria glaberrima. The sequence continues at coordinate 17,215 of WURT03660272.1, forward strand.
GTAATCACTGCCTGCAGACATGAAATCGAACGAGTCGGGGAGCTTCCCCTGCCGAAAACTGATATTATCCTAGTCTTCGACTTATAGCATGGCTCCAGCCATCTTTCGCTCGATGAACAAAACCACACAATAAATTGCCTATAATCAGGGGCGTATCCAGGACTGCATTTATGGGAGGGGGGGGGCAAAATATACCCCGACACTATCTAAGCGGAGCGCCACCAGAGTACCGAGAAAATTTTGACATAAAATGCCTACCAGATTACAGGAAATGGCACTTTCTAAGTTTTTCTAAGCTTTTTAAGTTGCGTTTAACCATCACAATTCTTTACATCTCATGTTTTAGAAATTTACAAGTGCGAACATTTCATACAGTAAATTACAATTTTGAGAGAATAATTTTCATTTCAAATTGCTTTGTATGAGCTTTGTTTAGTGTGTTGTTTCAAATGCGTGGGGTAAGCTGTTTTTTCGACTCGGTGGGTGCTGAACGTTGTTTGGGACCGCCGTCCTGGGGGGGGGGTCTAAGGGGAGAGGGTGTCCCCTCCCCTTTGAAAAAGTTTTGAATATTTGAAGGCCAGGGGCGCAGATCGAGTTTCAAAAGTGGGGGGGGGGGGCAAACTACTAGTTTGATAATTTGTTTCATCGCTGTAAAGGTGTACTTTTATGTGGTACTAGATTGCATGTAAGGACACCTGATTTTTCAAAAAATTTCAAAGGGAAGGGGTGTCCCCTCCCCACGCCAGTAATCACACAACATACTGCATGACCCCCTGTGAGATAAATTATGGCTACGTCACTGATTATTATCATTATTGTTAGGACTTACCTCAGATTTAGAACCAAAATGGAAGGGTAATATAACACGACAAGTGATTGAAATGTAATTGGCATGCCATCGCTACACTGTAAACCCGATGCATGTCTATGATACGTACATTTATGCGCTGAACGCGCGCGGAGCGCGCGAAAAATTTTTAGTTGCATTTTTCGGGCAAGTCATTACAGCCTCCCAAATCAAATTG